>DWLS01006734.1:0-11364 GCA_018246255.1 Pachliopta kotzebuea | reverse complement strand
GGCCATAATAGTGGCCGAAAGCATCGACATCACCCGAAAAAAAAAAAAAATCATATTATATTCGTGTTAAATAAAAATCGTCCACAGATATTAAAAAATGTATGTGTATTTAATAAATAAGTCCAAAGAAGGTCTTTTGTACAGATTTGATTGACTGTAATGGCAAGTATGGGGTCTATTCATTACTTTGCATAAGTTAACATAAGTCGTTAATTGAAAACTTTGTAACAGGTGCAAAGTTTGGAAGTGGCGAAAGGTTAATACTGTTGCCGCTTTCCTACTTGACAATTTCCTTTGACGTTAATAACTTTTGCATAGATTTTAACAAATGTTGCAAAAGATTACATTTAGTCGAGAATAAGTAAAATTTAATTATTAATCACTGTCCAATACTTTATACCTTATTACTAAGAGACTATTGATAGTGTAGGATTTGTCAGCTAGAAACATCAATAGTTTAAAACACGAATATTTTCATTAACTACTACCAATTCATACATTGTTTTATTGATGTTAGTATTTTATCTGGATCTTACAACTTAAAGGATGTATGTCTTGAATTGTATATTGATAGTAAACACAGAGAAGAGCTGATTGACAGTTTTTGTAATTAACGGCAAGACAAGTTAAATGACAATGAAGAATGGATTTCTTTACAATTATGTATTTTTTAAATCAAGTGGTTACTATTTGACCACGATCCCACCTAGTGCTGTAGTGCTGTGGTTAGCGGTGGTACAGCTTACTAATCTAGTTTTTATAATAATCTAGTTGTAATTAAATTTTTGCTTGAAGATACTCGCGTCTAATTACTACAATGTTTATAATTGGATTTTCTTTTTATATTGTTTATATACTTTAGAATTTAAGAATATGAGTAAAGAATATGAAATATCAAAACTTAGAAATGTTAAAAATGTAAACTATGTTGCAGTGATGGTATAAAATTGATGAAAAGATTTAACTAAATAGAAATTTAAAGAAATATTTTTTTTTACAAAGACTTAAAACCTCTATGAAAGAAAAAGTATTATTAGTAATCTTAAAATATCTTATCAATACGCTCAATTATTATAATGTATTCCGTCTGAAAATATCCGACATTTGCTCCTCTTTACAGAGTTTATGTATTTATAAGGTATTTACGAGAACTAAAACTTGATTTCGGTCGTTACTATTTAACGAACGTGATATAATTGATTTATAAACAAAAGTTTCGGATGCGTGTATGAATTCAATTTTGAAAGCTGTTGCAATATTCACACAAGCGTGGGCGAAGCGGTTTAGTTATAACGGAGCACATCAATTTCAGTCGACGGCACATATTATAGCAGACATTAAATCAGCGCCTGGAGGTCTTGATAAGCATTTAGGAATTAATGATATTACTTGTAGCTAAATTCTAATACAAATACTATAAATTATACAAAATCTTTACATCAAGTTATGTATAAAGCTTTCACAAGTCCACGAAATGTATTTATGAATTTTTATAATCATGTACTCATATTACAAAATCGTTAAAAACATTAAATATGATTGATAATAAAGAAAAGTCATCGTTATTCTTTTTGGTGAATTTGATCAATTTAATCGAAGGATCGATGAAGCATCTATCTATAATTCGTCAAAGGGATTGTTGAAGCATTAAACAATAAAAAGTCTTTGATTAACCAAGTGGCAAGACTTAAAATAAATTATTAATTTGAAAATTCTTTACGTTCTGTCTTATACATTCAACGAGAGGGCATAAAAGCTAATGTTTTACCTATTAAGTAAGAGCGGGTAAAGATCTTACATATGTTTAGAATAAAAAGAAGATTACTGTAAATGTATTAATTTCTATGTAATATCTCCATACCCAAGTAAGACTATTAATAACAATAACCCCGTTTTGCAGAATTAAACAGTTAAGATTACAACCCCTGCCTAAAGGTTAAGTTGCGAAGAAGAAGCCTGTTCAGAGAACCTCCGCTGTTTGCGACCTATATGTATACTCTGATGAAAATGGAACTTAATTTATACTTAGAAGTAACTCTAAATAATAGGTAGAAGTTGAGTAAATAAAGAAAAAAGTAAAATAATCAGGAAGAAAAAAGAAACACTGTAAGCACTTAGTAATGTCGCGGCTGCATAATAAATACGGACATTTCCATTTTCATTAAGGGTTTCTTTTATTTTTAATCGTTATTCTTTTTTTCTCCTTCTTGGACATGAAAATCACATCAAGATTAATGTAAAAACAACGAATGGATGAAATGAAAAATAAGTGGACGTATCGAAAAAAAGCCAAACATCTCTTCTATACAGTCATAGTTATTTCTATAATTTGTTTAGGTGATAAAAATTAACCTTTAAGATCAGTGCCATCCCTGCATCTATGCCTCCTAACATTAGTATGCTAATATCATGTTTGTAGGGTAATTGCTAGCAAAATAACAAGAACAATGCGAATATATATCTTATGTCATAAAGCGTCGAGCATAATGATAATAGTGTTGAGTAAACAACTATGGTATTATCCTTTCGTTACATGTTTATTTGGTGAAAGACATGTTGTATTTATTAAAAGAGCTATTATAATTGAGTCGATATGAAATGCTTGTTATATATTATTTACTTTTGTTTCATATATATCATTACAATATTTATAAAACGAAAAAACTAAATGGTTGTTAAAAAGTAACAAAAAAATATAATACTAATGTGAATAAATTACCACAACAGGCATGTGTGTGTTTGTCATAAATAAGAGGTGATTGGTTTCTACATTCCGATACGCACTGTAATTAAGTTCTAAGTAAACTCATTTAACGTGTAAATCCCAAGTCGTCAAACAGTAATTTAACTTATTTCATAAAATTTATTTGATTTCCACTGATCCATATTACACACACGAATCAGTCGTGGATTTGATTAAATAAATGTATGTAGGAACAGAGTCATAAAGGATTGGAAAAATCCCCTAACTTTGATATAACTTTAACAAGAAAAAACATTAATACTTTAATTATAAAACTAAGGTTATTATTAAACATACAATTTAAAATATTTAAGGTTTTTGGGATTAATTAACTTGAAGTTGTTTGAATTTACGATTTAATAAGCACAACCATTAAGTTAAAAACCACACATATACGCTTATTTACAATATTTGTATGAAAATTTAAGGAAATATTATAAATATACTTCAAGAACATCTCTGTTAAAGTGCGCACGATAAGTTGTACATGACAACTCTAAGTTTCTTTACGGATAGTAAATTAAATTGATGATTTATATTGCGATATTCATATTTTTTTTGATTTTTATTTTATAAGTAATATAATACTGGAAAGAGAGTGTAAACTGTACTGAAAAAAAATCATGTACTTATTCTACAAGCAAATTTAATTTTCTGCAAAATAAACGATAGGTTGGAAAAACAAGGTAATCTGTTCGACTAAAATAGCTCTTTATGTAAGAATGTAAGCAAATCTAGGGGTATAATAAATAGAAGATTACAATAAAAATCTCAACACCGCCGTAAAACTTACTGAGTTCAGTGAAATTCAATTACGAAAGAGGAACATAAAAGAGAAAGCTTATTCTTCGATGGTAATAAAATTGTGAAACTCTGTATCTTTAAATCAGTCTGATGATAACTTTCTTTTCAAGACTGCATACAACAACCTTTTCGTTTTTACTCTTCAACGCATTTTTAATTTGAATAGCAAATTTCTACACGTGTCTTTTACTCTACTCCGCATGTTAAAAATTCATAATTTCTGTTTCTTTCAGTGCTTTTATTTAGTAAATAACTTTCATCCATTTTTATCATTTCATTCGGTGTCTTCTAAATACCAATATGTTGGCAACTATCACAGTATAACCTAATCTTTACCTGGAATAATTTCCTCTTTAGTTTTTGTTACGACACGAATGGCGTTGGTGATATACAATTCGATCACAGATAATAAAATTGATATATAAAAATAGAATTTTATTTTAGTCGTAAAAACATTATTTAAAACTTGATACTTTTGTTAGGATGTTAATAATTTTCGCAACATTTCAATAAACATTTAGCAGTAGATTATTAGTCCTTATTTGTCAAAGGTTACTATTGATATTTGAACACTAGAGGACTTTAAACTTTAATGTAAGATTCTTCTTTAATAAAGCCAGCCTCCATTATGACCTGGTACAATATTATAATATCCGTTGGATCAATACCTCTAACATTATATAGTTTTTAGTCAATTAGTTAGAATTTAATAAAGAGTCTTGCGCTCATTTTGTATTTAAGCTTTGCTGTCCTACTTTGTTACTTAATGTAGATTATGTTGTATGTGCGTCTGGTTTGGTATACAAGTAAACAATATTCTAGTAAAAGAATAAACACGTTATTATATTATAAATACGGACAGCGAATGTTTTAATATTTAAATGATTTAGTTTAGGATTTCTCAAATGTACTCGACATCTAACTGTGAGAGCAAACTCTGGTAACATATGTAAACTAATAACATATATTAAAAAAAGTTATAATATAGAACATGTTGGACTTCAAAATTAATCCAATTAAGAAAACATTAACGATTGGATACTTTTTAATCATACGTTTATAAGATTAATTGAACTTTATTGTTTGTTGCACAGAACTTTACATATTAAAACTATTCGTATAACATTAATAGTTTTTTAATAATTAAATTCCGTTTCAAATATAAAGATCAAAGGCATGTATTGTATAGAGTACTTGAAAATAAATGAATGATATTTTTTATCTGCCTCTGTAAAGTTGAGCAGAAATTTATGTTTTTCTTTTAAGTAATAAATTAAGTTATAGGTCCTTTATTTACTGTTGATGATAGTAGTAATATTTTATTCCTTATAATTCAGAAACATAATTTGTGATGTCAAATTGATTTTGATATTAAATACACAGGTTATTAATTTCTAAAATCATACTACTCATGCTGAGTAGAAAATATATCTAAAAGTGTACTGTATTGGTCTTAATGAGTAAAAATCATGTTTTTTGTAAAGCAAACAATTTAACGATTTACAATGAATATATGTTTCGCTACAACGAAACGGCAGTTTGAAATGAGTTTTATTGCACGTACAATTTCGGAACAAAATACATGTTTTCCAATTACCAAAGCCACCAATAAATTGACCAATTACAAATTTTAAAATTCACACTATTTTAGATGAGGTTTACCTTAGAACACAATCAATAAATATTGTATATAGATAATAATATATAGATAAGAAAAGATGTAATTGATATTTAATACATAATATGTTATCCATATATTTTACTGAAAATGAATTATATTAATTTGAATTATAAAATATTAATGTTTATAATATGTGAGTAATATTAACCTATGTATTATAATAATATGTATACGGAAAAGAATAGACTTCTGATTATTCGGTTCTTTCCTTTTTCGGAGAGAATAATGAGTTGTGGTATTTATTGTGTAATTTTTATAGAATACTAAGGTAATTATTTACATTAGCCATGCTGTAATAAATACTTAAAGAAATATAATACACTATATAATATATTCCGTGCACGCGTTCATCCCTATATGTTTCATATAATACGTACAAGCAACGGAATACGTAATTTATTGAAGATCTTAGCAGTTGAGATGTTGAATTTAGTATCTGATCTTCAATAATATTCCCAAGTTTCAGTTCAACTAATAGATTAAATTAATATGAATCACTTTCATAATGAAATTCATATAATTTTCATGTATGCGACTTCATCACAGACAACAATAGGCTTAAATTATTTCATAATAAAATAAAACCCGGTTGTACAGAAATTGGGTGCATTTTTAAGTAAATTTATAATAATTAGCTATTATATATTTATTAATATAATTATTGAGATACAACATATTATTTACATATGTTTTTAGCAGTAAATTATACATTTTTTTAAATTAGCCTTAAAACTTCAATTGGGTTTTACTTTAAATTAAATACCGTAATAAACAATATTAGAAAAATTTATTGTTTTAATAGGTTTTTATTCTACAGCACACTAAATGGGTATAGATAGGTATAGAAACGATTCATATCTCATTGAATTCGAAACAAGCAAAATGAACACTTTTCTATATTAATTGGATGAAATTCAATAATACCTTCATTATTAACACAAAATAATACGATGGTCTTCATCATAATGTATAATAAGAAACCAGCGTAATATTACACGGCGTTCTGGATTTAGTTATTCCATGACAAAATTTAGAATAAAATATTATATTATATTTTGAAGTGTATGTTAAAGCTTAGAACCTGTGTTATATTTCTGTCTGGGAGAACAGCGAGCTTCCCCCCACGCCCACGAGACACCGACAACTCTTCGAGGGTAGCTGAATATGTGGAATGAAAGGAGACGGTTTGAGAATACTACTACGATTACAGCGTTCCTTTATTCTAAAAATCTCGAGCGGAAAGTGGGTAGCACATTACTATTATTGCCATGTGAGACTACGTTTGAAAATAAAATGCTTCTCTGATTTATTTCGCTTGTGTCGATTTTCATAATTTTCTTAAAAAGATCTTTATATATTTTAAAGTTAAAAATTGTGTCTAAATCCAAACAACCTATGTTTTCACCATGACTTATAATACTGGAACTTTCGGCAAAAGTTACATTGGCTGCGATTATTAAAGAGATGCAACAAAAAACCGGAAGTTTACAATCGTTAATTGCAACTAAACAATTTTCAAATCTAATCTTTTAATGGATGTGAAGTCATTCTTGCAATATTTTGGCGATATTGGTGTTGATTACGTTGTCTGCTTTTCTTTATACTACCCGTAACAGAAAGGTGTAAGTGCAGTAATCTTATAGACTCCTGTAATGGCATCTAATCGCATATAATATTACTTCATAGCCTCGGAGCCTTGTTTTCCCTATGTTATGATTTCAGGTATTTAGATTTCAAACAATACTGCTACTCAAAAGACTAGAAATATTAACAAGTAAAAGGTATATTGGGTATCATAGAAATTTCTGTTGTATAACATAAATATAATAGTCTATTTGTTTTACATCTTTTGGAAATTAACAGCGTATGCGTTTTTTTGTTCAATTTTATATTGTACTAAACATTTTATCCATATAAATCTTCTTAAACATATTTATCATAGCGTTTGTGTAAAATAAATATACATATAATCAAGTAACAAACATCTTAACAACCAATTTACACATAATTTTAACAAGGTAAAGTTAGGAGATGCCGGAAACATGCGAAAAACGTGTAAATGCATTAATGCTGTAACCCGACGGATGTTATTTTAAAATGTATTGTTGTTAATCAGTAATTAAACAGTTTTGGAAAATAGATATATACAAAAAATAACTTGAAATGAGCCAGAATAAAAAGAAATTCATTTATTATGATCGGTTATACAAAATTGTAATTGTCATTATTGTATAGGATATATGATTTTACTTTGGCCAATTATGAAAAACTATTGTGCTGACCTCACTTCTTCATTGGATATATAGCAATTGAAGAAAGAGAGTAATGTAATCGTTTTTATCATCATCATAACTTATGTAGAAATATGATAATGACCTCTCTAACCCAAGAACTTATTACAAATTCTAGTATTATATTTATATAAGTTTAGTACAACTTCATTGTTATGTAGTGTGTAAACATGTCTTTGCTCCGGTTTGAAGCCGGTGTAAGCTAGTGAAATTACAAGTGTAATGAGACTTAACACTTTACGTTTCAATTTAAGGCAGCGAGCGCTGTGTATACCATTTTATCTTCTTCTCTAAAGCGTCTTCTTCTTTCTTCTTCCTTCCGACTAATAAAGATTAGACCCTCACGTTTGTATCACTTTCAATGTCGATTCACTGTCGATAAAAAAAAAAAGATTTTTATCATTATCGTTAAATCTTTATAGATAGTAACTGTTATTAGAAATAATGTTACGTTTCATGAACGTCATCTACTACTCAATAAAATGGTAATATTTTAACACAAGAAGCTACATTCAGGTATGCGCTTCATGTAACTATTCCGGATGTTCCGCTATCACGGATTCGAAGATATTCGACAGAGTTTCGCTTCGAAAGCGGTGGTGCATGAAACGTCGGATCTATTCCATGAATCTTCGCACGGTTTCACTACGCTCGAACAACTACCTATGAAAAGGATTAAAATTTTGAATGAAACAGATTGTAACGTTGATTAAGTGAAGCTGGTACTCGTGCCTAATTATAAAACTGATGGATTCTTTGTTTTAGTATTTATTTAAAGTGGTTTAACATAAAGTATGATGCTAGTGAAATACTTGTGATCGTTCATCGGATCAGGTTTTTTTAGATCACTCCCTAGACGAAAAATATTTCCTTTTAAAAATAATTTTGAAAAGTCTAGTTTTCATAAGTACAGTGTACTTTAACTTTTTATCAAAATTATCAATGACACAGTCACTTTTTGAGATTTATCTCGTTTACCATGATCTATCCAGCCTGCCTTATGGAGGCGAGGCAAAGTGGTGAGGGAATTATTTCGGTGGCCATAAGAGCATTACGAAGGACTTCTGAATCCAGTAACTGAAACAGCCTGATACTCTAGCCTACATTACATTACAACCTACATTACAACTAAAAACGTTTCTGTTAAAATTTTTTCCTCCTTCGCACCTTCGCTATGCAAACACAGGAGCTATCCTTATTGGGCAAATGCATCCATTTTCACAGACATAAACTTGAAAACGTTTTTGTCATCTTTTTTAACAAGCAGGCGTTACTTGAATATTGTTGGCTGATCTCGATAACCTATGATCTCGTCTTCTCGCGGCTTTACACTTTTGTACTGAATAAGTTTATTATTAGTATTTTTTTTAAAAAGATAATATCTCCGGAATCATCAAGGTCATGTACATTAAATTTAAAATTTTTTATATCGTACAAAAGCTAAATAAAAAAATATAAAGTGGTAGGTTTCGATGACATCTTTCGAATATTTGTAACTTGCATCATAGATTAATTCTTCAATAGGAAGTCCTATTTTATGTCTTCGGTGCACATTTATATTAGAAATAATCCTTGCTATTTCATGGACTCTTCAAGGAGCCAAGTTAGGTATGTAAGACCATTGCTTGTAGGTGGCTCGCCATGATTAAGGTTGCTACTATGAAGTCTCGGTACCGTGATGAAGAATGTTGCATTTAAGAACTATCGTCTAAAAGCTTTAAAACATTGGCACAAACCAAAACGCGTGCTGATGCTCGCAATAAGCCAAGTCATTTAATAAAGTGTGGCGTCTGGCACCATTTAGACAAGCTTCTCCGCGTGTTTGTTAAAGCTACTAATTCGGCAGTAGGTCGTTTAATATACTCAAGAATTTGTAGTTCCTTTTTATTAGTTCTGTTGGCCATGCGCATTTACGCAAGTAGAGAAAGGAAGGACTAGTAAACCCCTCCCAGACGAAATTTCGATATTATTGTTAGATCGCATAGCGTCGTTTGCTATTTCAGTGCCGTTGGTACATACCGCCAACGCAATCGGTGAAGAACAGTTTGAAGTCACGGATGTCGTTACGTAGCCGTTTAAAGACAGTAAGACTATTTGACCTGAGGAAAACTTACAATACAATAACTACATTAAATGTTTCATATTGTAAATACATTGTGATAAATATTGTATAGATATACTACAGTGAAATTTAAAAGACTGAGTTAAGAAAACAAAGGGAGTTATTAACATTAAGTTCTAGAACTAATTATGCACAAGATCTGCGCCGCCTGCAATTGGCTTCGCTATATTATGCTGGTGGCATGAATTAACATTATGATTTTTAACCTAATTTTTTTATATATATGTTTAATCAGCCCTTCAGTATATTTTACAATTTATAACTAAAATTAAATTCCATACATTTTAAAAAAAAAATTCTAATAATGAATAATTTTTTTAGTATTTCTATATGTGTCCGTTCGTATTAATATGTATAGATTATTATGTACTATATACATGATTTTTTACTTATTTATAAAATATTATTAATAAAAAAATGCTGTTTTGACTCTAAATTTCCTATTAAAAAGACGAAGAAGATAATACAATTGTATAATTATACCAGAGTTTTTAGATTTTTTGGAAATAATATATAATAGTTACTTGTTTAATTTAATTTTATAGTAAATTGCACTTATTATCCATTAAAAACCTTTTTGTATGTATTTATTCCAGCGTTAAGTTTTAACCAAAAATATATATAATGAAGCAACAAGATACTTAACAACCAATTTATGGATAATTTTAATAAGGTAAAGTTAGGAGATGCCGGAAATATGCGGAAAACGTGTAAATGCATTAATGCTGTACCCGACAGACGTTATTTTAAAATGTATTGTCTTTACAAAAAAACTAAATAGTTTTGGAAAATAGAGTACAATAACTTGAAACAGTCCAGAATTAAAAAATAGGAAGTTCTTTTATTGTAAACGGTTACGCAAAGTTGTATTATCATTATTGTATAGGAACTATGATTTTATTTTATCTTATTTTGAAAATCAATTACAGAATACTGAGTAAATCTAATAAGCAGAAGACAGGAAGGGACTATATATTCTTTTCCGGTCTTCCTCAGAATAAAATATTTATAGGAGGCTACGTAGGCAATTGTTGTGTGTAAGTGCTCATTGTTTTCATTCAAAGAGATGTTTAATACAATAAAAATACATTCATATTACATAAGTATTTTATACAATATTATATATATTATTATAAATACATAAACACTTTTAGTTCAGTCTTTTAAAAGATTGCTTACTTGACTATATTGTGTTACCGTTATATATTATGTTTATTATAGCTATACCAGCAAAACAGATTAACCGGCACAATTTCGATACCCGGAGGCTATTCCACAAAAGCCGTGTGGGCGATCGCAAAGCATGTAAATTATTTAATTAAAGTTACGGAGAATTTTAAATACTGATTATGTTAACTTCATTAAACGACATAATTTATTAAACTAAAAAAAAAATTAACACAAATAGACACTCACAAGCCGTTAAACAATTTGTTATTGTTAGATAAAATAAAATACAAATGATTAAGAGCGTCTTAAGTAACAAGAGAAAATAAATTTAAGTTATTTATATACATATCAAAATATTTATAACATAATGAATACAAAATGATGTGTTTTTCATCAGAAAAAGCTTAATTGTAAATAGCTACAGTAAAAGAATTAAGAATAAACCTTTCCAAAAAATTTAGAAATCAATGTAAATATGGGGGGGTGAAGCTGGTATTTAAGTCTGGGTGGGGTCTGTTGAGAGCCGAGGTCAATGGATTCCTACAAAATGCCC
>DWLS01006733.1:0-11364 GCA_018246255.1 Pachliopta kotzebuea | reverse complement strand
TATATCAATATGATGAGCTGATAATGATGTTGAATGACTTCTTCGTGTTATAAATAAGTTATATTTAAAGTCTCTATCTGCTAAGGTAGGTATCACTTGCGCGGTACTACATAAGTTTAACTGTATAGATTATATTTTATCAAGAACAGGTTAATAATTGACCACAATAATATAGTATTATATGACAGTTAGACCGTGGATGGTGAAGCGTGCTGGTTCAAATTACTCCGACTCTCATATGTTGATAGAACAAAACGATGTTATGATAACAAAATTTGGACTTGAGGGTAGTTAGGTCGTATTTCGAAACCAGTTGAATAGATTATAATTATATTGAGGGCAGAATTTCTAAAATTTGAATCGTTTTAATCTTGTTTATTTAAATAAACGCCAAGGTAAACACGGCGACATCTATTTTCGGAGCTATGGAAGTTCCTCGTCTTGGCTTCAGTATATGAATAATTGCATCCTCTGTGAACTGTTTAAGAATACTTTTACAGGTTTAAATAGTTGAAGTTTACTGTTCACAGTTGCAATATATCTGATGGTATAAGTTATGAGTCATAATTTTTTTTAAGGTAGCAAAGGTTAATGCTTAACCACAATCGCACCTGGTGTTAAGTGATAATGTAGTCTATGATAAAGCGCGTTAACCTAATAGATGGCTATTCACTCTTTGAAGACGCCCATAGTATTTGTACGGGAACACTGATGCCGGCAAGTTTTTCCACTCCTTTGCTGTTTTTATTAGAAATGAGAATCCAAACCTCTTTGTGCGTATACTGGGGATGCTGTCCACAGCTGGACTTAAGTATCATGTAAAGTATTCCACAAAATACGATCTTGTGCTGAAGTTACGACTGACCTTTATCATGTTGAATGAATGAAATAAATAGACTTTTTCCAATATTTTTTGTAAAGAATCAACAAAGATATAAGTTTAGTTAGTCTTTTGACTAGTTTATGATGATCTACTAATTTGAACTTAATCACGATGGTGGATAACAAGCTTAACTCTATGTGCAAGAAGGCATAGGTTTAGTAGCGGAAACAGTAAGAAAGCTGGTGGTAAGTATGACTGCTGCTACTATTTCTGTGTTCAAGTTTAAAGGGTGCAATGCTGATGAAATTACTGGGGTAATGAGACAAAACCCCTTACATGTGTATGCCATTTTAATTATCGAGTCGTTGATATGGGCAAGCGTATCACTTACTATCAGGTGAACGCCTTATTTATTTATTATTATTATTGAATCTCATATTATTAAATTTCTCATAACCTCACCTATCACTTTCATGTTAAACTCTAAATAACTAAAACAGTTATAACAAAGGATTAATAAAATTGTACAGTTTATAATAAAACACGTTTATTTTCAGAAGCCACGATGAGAACAGGTACCGATTCCTTAAATATTCGATTTTAAAATCATTATATCGATCGACATACATTAACATAGCGCGTCAAGAACATAACAGTACCGTCGTCAGGATTCAGGGCACAATCTACAGCTCTCCACACAATCATATACAATATGGCCATACGTACATACTTCTCAGTTCAATGCAATTAAATCTTTATATATTATTACCCACATATTTATATATCAAACCAACCAACGTGTAGTAATGACAGACGGCGGAAACCATACCACTTCCTCCTTATAAGACAATTTATAACCAACATAACACTATGATATGTGAAAACCTCTTTATTAGCCTCATGAACTTAAATTATTTATAAAATAATATATATATATTATCTACGCAGTTGGTTTCTAAATAAATAAAATAAAAAGGTTCCTCAGTAAAGAAATAAGTACAGCTGCTGCAGTAGTTGTATACTCTGTGGTAGAAAACAGATGATAACTATCGTTAAATGTGTTATGTATCGATTAGTAATTTAATAAGGATCGGTTTCAAAAAATCGATTATAAAAATTAAAGTTAGATTATTTATAAATTAGATACATTTAATTTCAACATACACATATTAAGTTAATTACCTCAATGTATTAAATAATGTTAGTAATAATGTGTAACAGTCAAATGACCCTGTTTTTATTGGTAATGGGCTAATCCTTTTTGCCAATTTCATATGGTGTTAAGATCAGAATTATCTCATTTCATTTGTGATGGTAGCTAGTCGGGCAGGATGGTAGAAATCTTGCCACCATATACTATGGCCTTGAAATCGAACCAGGTATTTCCGGGTTACAAGTTAATATATAAGCCGCCACTACACGGAGGTTAGTGCTAATAATAAACCTAGAATATTTGTACGGGTTCTATTTCTTCCACGTGTTGCATGAACGAGAAGTATCGATGTAATGTTGCCAGTAAACGTAACTTTAATTTACGTAAAAAATATATATATAAATATTTATAATTTTAATTAAAACATTTTCAACAAATTATCAATTATATAGCATATATTATATTTACCCTATATCTAATTCACCCCGGCGAGGGACCGCAATATTGTTAGGTTAAACACTATTACAGAAAACCGGTTTTGACATGTTTATTTATAATAAAAGTATTAAATTATTATTTAACACTAAATCGAGTTGATTAATTTTCTGCTATCGGCCATTTTGTTATGTGTAAACATAAGATAGCGTCGGTGAATTTGACGTTTTGAATTAAATAATTTAAAAGTATTTATGCTCGATAAGGACGGTTATTACATTTCAGCATTGTTTTAATATATATTTATGTTATTAAGGACACACAGATATATTTTTAAGTTTTATCCTAGCGGTTTCGGTGTCTAGAATCAATTCTTAATAGTGTTTAATCTAAGGCTAGAGTGCTTCTAACAGCTTTAAGCCTTCCATTAAAATACGTTAAATAGTTTACTGGTAACATCGGAATACAGTTTATTTCATTATCTATTGTTCTGTACTGCGACCGGTGCCACGACGTTTAAAGACAAAAATTTACTATATACTAACTAAAATATAGCTTACTATGATAATTAGTATATTACATTAATAAAATAGCGACATGACTTAAAAAAATAAAACTATTTTGATAAATTATTGGACATTATAGTTTTACTAAAAACACTATCCTTTATTAATTAAATATAATTAATATATAGTACAATAAAGTAATATATAAATTGTTTAAATGATTTACAGCTGATACATAAATCTAATTATGACATCATTAAAGTTGCAAAGGCTGTACGTGTTAAAACTTTTTGTCATATTTTGAAGGAATTAATATTGGTTTATAAAAAAATAAATCTTGTATACTGAGTAAATAAATAGCTGGTTTAATATTCCCGCTTTCATTTATTTGGTAATTATGGTCATTTATATGATGGCCAAGTGTGGGTTGGCAGATGTTAAATATCCATGAAAGCCAGGAACATATTAGCTTCCCCTTGGTATTTTTCTTTACTGGCAATTTAGGCTCAGTCGAAATCATACTCGTGCCCCTTTTGAGATATTTAAGGCATACGACTGCTTGTTGATGATTGTATGTTTCAAATAAACAAAAATGTATTGTATTGGATAATTTATAAATATTATTAACATTAACTTTACTGGTTAGCTTCTAACTTACTGTTCAGTTGCGCGCCGTTTTAATTAAAATTATCTTAAGGCCTTTGTAATGAACTATTGAAATTGACGGTTATGATTTTATTGTATGAAAACTCATTTCCATGTGGTAACACAGGCCGCAGTGTCTAGATTTTTTTAAAATAACTAGATTATTATCGTTTTAATTCGATATAGTTTTTTTCTTTTCAGGGGTTTATGGGACAGTGTTCTCTAAAATCAAAACGTATGCCTGGAGATAAATAGATTATCAAGATAGGTTCCAAAACACATTCTTCTAATTCATCTCCAGTAATAAGTTCTTTACAGTACTTTAATAATGAATTATGATTAATTTAACAAATATAACGGTTTTTAGTCTCTTTTCGTCATTTGTAAGTTGCAAGAGATTATATGATTCCCGCTGGATAATTTAACTAGGGGCAGAGGATCAACACCATCACGACTCAGAAGTACGCACAGAAGTCACCACGACGAGATCGCAAAAAACTTTTATCAAACACTAAATCACTTGTATACTGTACAACTCGCAATACCATTTATCAAAATCTTGGGTACAGTTCACCTTTTAGTAATCCTTCAATTCTTCGCAACCCGATTGTTCTCTAGTCCTTCACAGTTCCTGTACTATCCGAGAGCTTCCGGGATTTTTCTCACATCCAGGCGATGGTGGGAATACCGTCTGAGGAAAGGGAGTCTATGGACCGTCGGATAGCTGTCCCTCGAGCCTGCTGTCAGTAGAGGGAAGAGCTGGAGCAGGGCCCGTCCACGCCCTGCAGCTGTTGCTCCGAATTCGTTATTAACTATAACGTAGAAAACTCATTAATCTTATGTTATTCCATGTATATGTGCGTGCGTGTGTTTTTGTGGAACAATGAACTATCTATCTATCATAAAACCTTTTATAATAATTTCGGTAAATCATTATTAAGAAAGTACCGAAAGCATTTGCACAAAGTCACTGTTTCTTTGGGAAGAAGTTTTATGTCACTATGGATCAAAAGTCCAAAATAAAGGTTTGCTTTTACCCTTTTTTGATGAAGTCCTGAACATTTTGAAGAAATACTGGAGTAATAAGATACACGGGCTTAAGCTAAGTGTACCTCAAACAGTATGTAGAAATTTGTGCATTATTCAGCAAAGGTTGAGAATCACTGCTTTTTGCATCAAAACATAAGTAGTTGGGAGAGAGATGAAGTGTCTATTGGTAATAAGCAAATAAAATTTCTGACTAATGATGAATTTTTAATTTTAGCTAGCTCAGGGGTCGGCAACCTTTAAGCCGGAAGACTCAAAAATTATAATTTACAAAATTTCATAGTTTTTAAAGAACTCCAATTTTTTTCATGCCAACCGATAATTAAACAAAAATTCGTCGTAAAACATATATTTATATATATAAGCAGTGTTTTATTCAGGTGCCCTGTCGCTGACAGATCTAGAGCATCCCATTCATAACGGCTGATGGTTTTCGCGGCAGGTTTAGTGGGTAAAGGCCGCCCAGAGTCCCACACATCCTTCGAACCCACTCAGGACACCGGCAGAACATCCGTAAAAGGATTCCCCGGCTTTAAAAAACAAGTGTTTTTACATAAAAACAAAATGGTAATTAAGAAGCCTCAGAAAACAAGCAAAACGCGAGACCTCTTTAATGTGCCTGAAATGAAACACTTTGAAGACTAGACTTATTTAAAATAATTAAATAAATTTCTTATGAAGCAGTCTATAAGGCTTATTTTTATTTAGAACACAGAATATAGCATTGAAACTGGGTGGGCAACTACTAGTGAGAAAGTGGCCATCTACTAATTTTTCACTTATCTCAAGTGGCCATCTACTAGAATATTTGTATTTATTTCTTTTTGAATTTTTTAAACTGGAGTAATCTGTAAATTGATCTAATAAATTCGAGTTCAAGTTATCGCAAAACGCCTCCACTGAGTGCATAGATCGATTAACAACACAGACGGTGTTTAAAAACTACTGCATTAAATGGCCATCTACTGGCACCGCTACCTTAATCCTTGTTAAACGATACAGAATGATTTTTTTTAATAAATAGTATTTGCGTGTAGAACCAAATAGCCTCAAGATCACATCCAGAGAACTGTTCAACTGTTCTGAACTACTTCAAGCCGGCTCACTGTTTTAAACTGTATAAGGCGCAGGTGCGGCCTCACATGGAGTATTGTTGCCTTTGGGCCGGGGCTCCGGGTTATCAGCTATCTTCATTTGACCGAATCCAACGTACGGCATCTCGGATTGTCGACGATCCTGAACTTGCCGATCGTCTAGATCATTCGGCACTGCGTAGGGATCTATCTTCCCTATGCATACTTTACAGAATTTACAATGGGGAGTGTTCCGAGGAGTTGTTCAATTTAATAGAAGCCGTTGATTTTGGCAACAGACCGTCGTAAAATAATAATAAGTATATGTCAGTCTTGTCCGGTAATTATACACATCCATTTATGTTGGATCGGACAATCAGCGCGAGGAGCAATCATCCCGAGGATGCTATTACTACTGCCTCTCACTCGTCTTAATAAATAGGCAACCTTTTTTAGGATTATAGCTTGATAGCCATCCATCAGAAAATGTTTGCGACGCACTACAGCAGGAAGGCAGCCGCAACAGCACCCTCAAGATGTTGTTATACTCAACGCGCAGGACTCAGGATTCACCCATAGACTGCTCGAAAGGATTGACAAAATGCTTTAAACAAAATAATTGTTGTACAATTTAATAGAAGCCGCTGATTTTCGCAACCGATCGTCTCGCAGGAACTATTATCCTCACCATCTGGATGGTTGGTATTCCACTACAATGCGTTTTAAAAACAGTTTTCTGCCAAGCACAGTAAATCTATGGAATTCGTTGCTATCAGCGATCTTCCCCAATAACTGCGACATTGGGTTATTCAAGAAAAGAGCATATTCTTACCTTAATCCTTAAATGTATAGTGTTGTTTATAAACAACATACTGAAAACCTCTAATTATAATGTACTTTATTATTTTTTTATCATATACTACTTATTTTCACTGAATGTATTTATACAATCTTTAAAATATTGTCAATAAAGGTTTCCTTTTTTAATAGAAATTGAATGAAACATGCCATGCCAAATGAAATAATAAAAAAATGTGCACTTATGGGTTAAGGGTAGGCAACGCACTGGCATCGTTGGTGAATGTGGGCGGCGGTGAATCACTTACCATCAGGTGACCCGTCTTGCTCGTTTGCCTCTTAGATGTTATAAAAGAAACTGTGGCTTGCAGGCCGCAGTT
Organism: Pachliopta kotzebuea; assembly: GCA_018246255.1. Classification (NCBI taxonomy): domain Eukaryota; kingdom Metazoa; phylum Arthropoda; class Insecta; order Lepidoptera; family Papilionidae; genus Pachliopta; species Pachliopta kotzebuea. Next base: position 4,504 of record DWLS01006733.1, on the reverse strand, counting down.
CCCGACCTTTGGGCTAGTTGATCATGTCTATTAATTTTTTAAGGTAATTATTGATTGCGTACTTCTCTTATCTCGCATACTGCGGGCAGCAGCCCATCGGTGGAGTTGTTGGGCGAGCGCGGGGAGGGCGTGGGCGCGTGTTTGGGCATCTCGCGACCAGCTGCCATCTTGTCGTGAAGCTGCGCGAGCCTCATGCTCATCTGGCGCCGTTCCTTCTGCTCGCGCTCCCTCTCCCACCTCTTCGCGCTGTAACTCCTGATGGACGACGAGCTGCTCTGAACGGAGTTTAGACTTGGACGTCGCGAACCTGCCGAATGTAACCATTACTATATACTGTCCATTATTAATAACTTCTTTACGACTTTGTAGTATCGGGAGTTATGTTGTCATAAGAGAAAGGCCAACAATGAACAAAGAAAACACTTACTGATAAACTGAAAAATAAATCTTTTACACTCGGATAACAGATCCATTAATCACATGTTATTGATAAACTGGTCATAAGGAGCCATTGTATAACCTTAGTATATAAGAAGCTTGTATTGCTAAATAAAATCAGTTCTCTCTCAGTTTTTATTAGCTTAACATCATAGCTTGGGACAGTAGTCTAAAGCATGTAGTTTTTAAGAACCCTTCCACCCGATGACTCAAGCTAACTCGGGCTATTTTTTAATAACGAATAATATTAGACATCATATGTTCTTATTAATCATTAAAGTTTTTATAATCTTTCTTGTTTTCTTTGAAATTGAATTCAAATGTAAATAAATCACATTAAAGCTATCTATATATAAGGTAACACATAACTTGCACATTCCGGAAAGAGCATAACACGGAAGTGAGACAAACGCTACAAGAATAACAAAGCCACAATAAGAAAGGTTATTTGTTTCTTTGATACAATCACAACAGTTAAACAGAAAAAATATTTTAAGTATGCTATCATGAATAAAGACAATGAGTTATTTATATCTCTCGGTCATATAAAAAATTCCAGAAAAACCAAAACACAAGGAAACGAGAATACTCTAACAGAAACATGATTTTTTTTTTAGTTTTTTTTATTCATGTTTGTATTCTTCGATGATTAAAAACTTGATATCTACGATTTAACTAACACAAAGGTCAAATAATATGAAAATAACATGTCTAATTTGTATTGATCATAAACATATACGTTTTACAATTCACGATGGGGCTAAATAACATTTGTTTGGTAAATCAAAGCGTCTCCCACATGCACAAACACTGTCCAAACGACAGTCACAAAAGCAAGCACTCGTGCAAGTGAAACTGAAGCTTTGGCTCACCTTTTTCATTATCGCATGACTTATTTTTGTTCAATGTTTATAATAAACTTATTCAGTATGAAGGTTGTTTATAAATTATTAATGTTTTATCTAAACTTACCAAGTTTTGTTGCTGCTTTAATTCATGCATAAGTTGTTGTTAATATATTATTGTACGTCAGCACACTTAAGAGATCATTGCAGATCATCTCTGTTAATATATTATGTTTAAACATGTGCTTTTATTAAATCTAATTATTAAATTCAGTAGTAAAATCTACTTCTCTTACTGTTTGTTCTGTTGATACCTAAAGTTAAATAAGGTCAACATAATCTTCAGTTTCGTTGATACACAAATTGTTAGCGGAATAATTGACCGGTGAGAATTTGAAATGTTCACATAAAAATGTGAAAATATTACAAAAAATCATCTGGGAAGAATATAATTCGTTAATGAGGGATATATTTTTGTGTATATTGTTTCATAACGGTCAATTGTTCCGCGACACAGACACAAAATTCTAGTTAACACACAGAAGGTACACAGGACTGCGGCTATCTTGCTCGCGCCACGCGAAGCACACGTAAGGTCCTGCGACAGACGTCCTACCGTCATCTCAATTCACATAAAATTGTATCCAATTGAAGTGCCAAAGCCACGGAAAGCCTCACATAAAGCCACACCCGACAGTTCCTCGAATGCAGCCGAAATATCCAAACATGCGCGGTTCAGGAAAACTGGAAAATATTTCATTGAACAGTTATGAAATATTAATTGTACCGTCTCATGAAAGTATAAAATATTTAAAGAATTTATTAGATTATTAGCTCATTTTGGTGAATAGTTAGTTTAGAATACGGATTAAATTTGAAATGTGTAATTTTGATCCGCCGCGCGTGGTGGAGCCGCCGCGCCTCTAGCAACAACACGCGACATCTACCCACACGAGCCACGTGCGACATGCGGCACACACGCTCCCTCAACAGCCCGATGTTGCTCACACAGTAATCCCTCCTATAACACGACACACTATTTCCAATTTATAAGAAAACACGTTGTTACGACCCAGTATAGCACATTACGTATAAATTATTCACCTTTACTTTTATTTTTAAGGGGAATTCAAATCGAATATCAAAGAAAAACTATTTTATGAAAGAAATATGTATCATCAGTGTTCTTACAATTTAAATAATAGCAACACTAATATTATTTAATTTTATAACGACACAATTCATATAATTCTCAAAGATACGCATCATTAATTATGAACTGTACAAATCATTAGAATTTTTCAGTATAGAAATATGATAATATGGGGGAAAACGCGTGTTATACGAGGGACATGAAATGGTGTAGTATGAAATCGCTTTAGAGGAGGGATTACTGTACAACGATCCCCTTGTTACTGCATTGTGATTACTATGCGATTACAAAAATATAATAAACAAACACTAAATTATTTATATTTATTACGAATGTTAATGAAATTGTTAACTTATAAAATTCTCAATAGGTGAAGATCCCAAACCTCGCCGAGTTTAAAAAGAGATATGGTAAAGCTCTCTTAGTAATACATTTTTCTATAAATAGTCCTTATTAGTATTATGTTTTCAGTATGTACAACTGAAAATATGTCTTTGTCTGGGTATTGGCCTCCCCCAAATAGTGGGGGTTTTAGCCCAATGTGGGTTGGTGGGGTGAAAGTATGTAAAGTTATATACATATATTTTTATATTTAGATTGGGTTTTGTCATACATTGACCTCACCGCTCCCAATCTTAAATAAATTTAAAATATGTCTCTGCTATACAATTTACTAATGACGGTAGTTAAATTGTCATAAGAGAAAGACCGACAATGAACAAAGGAAACAATTACTGATAAAATGAAATAGGAATCCGTTATTTATATATAGTTTATAAACTATCCATAAGCAGCCGTTGTATAACCTTAGTATATAAGAAGCTTGTATTACTAAATAAAATCAGTTCTCTCTCAGTTTTTATTAGCTTAACACATTCACTGCCAAACACTCGGATCCGAGTACATAGGGTCCATAGTTGTGTCTTCAAATCAGGTTTGAAAAAAACAGTTAACTCAATTTCCTCTTTTTTTTAAAAAAAAAGACAACTAAAAACATTTATTTACCACATACAATCAATCGTTTACATCAGAGTTCCCCAAACTTTTTTGTGTCGCAGACCCCATGGCATATTTTTCCGTGTTGTGTAAACCCCCTACTTACCTGATATTGATTTCTGAGACTGCGACTCTCAGGTTTTTACAAGTTCAAAATGTATTGCGACCACAAAGCGAATACCAACATCATACAACTTACACAATTTTATAAACATATATAATAACATTTACTTAATATGTACTTTTATAAATAATGTATATGTTTTGATATTATAAAATAGTATGATGTAAGTAAATAGGTATTATCAGTGTTTTCATTTCATGGAGTCCCAAATTTTTTTTCGCTGACGTAGACCCTTTGCAAATTGTCATAGACCCCTAGTGGTCGATATAGATCACTTTGAGAATCACTGGTTTACATGTACGTCGATAAATAACATTTCAAAATAACTGGTTTCCATAGATGATGTGTTTATGTGGCAGTGAATGTGTTAACATCTTGAATTGGGACTATAGTCTCAAGCTGTAGTTTTTAAAAACGTTTTCACTCGATCGCTCAATATAATAAAAATAATTACATTTCATAGTGAGGAGTGAAATAGGAATAAGTATATGTCAGTCTTGTCCGGTAATTATATACATCCATTTATGTTGGATCGGACAATCAGCGCGAGAAGCAATCATCCCGAGGATGCTATTACTACTGCCTCTCACTCGTCTTAATAAATAGGCAACCTTTTTTCAGATTATAGCTTGGTAGCCATACATCAGCAAACATTTGCGACGCACTGCAGTAGGAAGGCAACCGCAACAGCACCCTCAAGATGTTGTTATACTCAACGCGTAGGACTCAGGATTCACCCATAGACTGCTCGAAAGGATTGACATAATGCTTTAAACAAAGTAATTGTTGTTCAATTTAATAGAAGCTCATCTGGATGGTTGGCGATCCACTACAATGCGTTTTAAAAACAGTTTTCTGCCACGCACAGTATATCTCTGGAATTCGTTGCCATCAGCGGTCTTCCCCAACAACTGCGACATTGGGTTATTCAAGAAAAGAGCATATTGT
>DWLS01006732.1:0-11365 GCA_018246255.1 Pachliopta kotzebuea | reverse complement strand
GGCGGAGGAAGCGGCGCGTGTGGAAAGTGACGAATCGGGTGTGAGAGGAGCCGGCGGCGGCTACCGTGTTGACTGCGTAATGGCCTTGGATCTCTATTACACTTTGTACTTTTAACATTTGTATCTCTATCTCGCTTTCATGCTTCATATTATCTTTTATTTATTTATCCTTTGTTAATTGTTCTTATACTCCTTTCATGCATCGCCTTTCATTCATTTCATTTAAATTAACATTTTGTTTTACCTCATTCATCTTACATTTCTTGTCGTTACTTTTGTTCTGTTACATTTTATTCTTTATTTGTAATTAATTTTAAGATTTAAAGTCTGTTTTTTTTTTTCTTTATAATTACCTCTACAACCGGCTTTCAATATTGGATAAATATGCGGCGACTCTTGTCTTAAACTAAACAGAGTACGAAATTAGGTTAAGGTACAGTGTAGCAACGTTTTCTGGGTTACTCCAGATTTGTAGCAATAACAAACATCGAAGTCTTTACTAATTTATTTGAATTTCTTTAACGTAAAAAAGGAACTAAAAACGCGACGATGTTGCCAGTGCAAAAATCCGCTCAACGTTCCGTTTCGCCGTAATATAGTTTACATTAGTATCTATGTGTTTATCTCTCCCCCTTCTCTTCCCACTTATATATCTGTCCATCCTTCTACCTTCTACTCATCCCATTCACTGTTTCCCCCCTCCTTTATATTTTCTATATCTGTTTTCTGCTTGCATAGTCCGGATCCGCAGACTCCGGAAGTGGCCTTTGCGGCCATAATAGTGGCTGAGAGCGACCACTTCTTCAAAAATAAAATTTAAATAAAGTTTTTATTTGTTTATTATTAACTCTGAATTATTTAACTGAAACATTAAAAGTGCATCCTTTAAGACGTTTTCTAAGTACAAACTGATTGTTTAATATATACAAAAATTACGTTAAAACTTAAAAAAAAACCGATTTATTTGGTTACTTACTTACCCAAATATTATATAAAATAAGATTAAAATAAACAATTTTGGTAACAAAAATATGTCAATCTGATTTTTACTTAGCGTCTAATTGAGATTTTAGACGTTAGATCTTAACTTTCATTAGCTCTGTAAATTTACTAATTACAAACCCCTAAAACTTGAACAGGGTAATATTTGCAGATTTATATTACGTTTAATAACATATGTCTATATAAATAAATATATAGTATATGTGATATAATTAGTTATTTATATAACGTCTAAATTTCAATGAGGTGGAGATTTGTAAGCAATTTTTAATCTATATTGTTTCTTCGAGCAATTGCAGATAAAAAATAAGTAACAACTATTACGGACTCTACAGAATATATATATGTATGTATATAGTAGATGTAATACAGGTTTACTCGTACAGGTGTTTTTGTATAATGCATATCACTACGCAGGCGGCGGTCGAGGAAGCCGGTCGTCATGGCATCTAAGTCAATCATTATCTACCTTCTCATTCTGGCAGTTTGGTGTGATGCCCAGGCCAGGGCCCAGAAGTACACAGTCCCGCCGGCGAAACTAGAAGCCATCTACCCTCAAGGTCTCCGAGTGTCCCTACCAGGTAAGTCAAATCATTGTTTTTTTTTACGTCTTAAAGAAGTTACTTTGTGACTTTTTGTTGACTATTTTCCTCGTCGCTTGGCTGAGGTATTTCGTTATTACATAGTTTTGTAATAATATATTGTTTATTATACGAGAAACAATAATATTAATAATAGGTTTAACTACACGATTCGCACAAATAGTACAATAATTTATATGTAGTTTATTTTATAATTACTTAACTACCAGGAATATACGAGTATACGTGGATCGTAAACATGCTTAATATGGTCACAAATTACTATATTTTTCTTTACGTTCAATATAAAAATATTTGACACATCATTATCATTAATCATCATAACGTGAACAATGAAGAGTTTATCTAAATATCTACCTATCAGTCCACAGCTGGACATAACCATATCCCAAAGAACATCACATTTTATATATATTCAAATATTCTTCATTGAGTTGACTTTCATCCGTTAGACGTCCACTGCTGGGCATAAGCCTCCCCTTAAAGTTAGGGCGATTTGGGCCATCTCCTACCACTTTGTCCTAATGCGGGTTGTTGGGGAGCTAGAACCTCGTTTGTTGATTAGCAGGCTGATTAGCAGATGAGGTTAGTTTTGGGTCCCGTGAGGTGGTTTATGGTATCCTTTACACCCTTTGAGAGCTTAAGAACTGACTACATTTTTTTAAATTATTCTTCACTCTCAAGTTTCATTTCAAGTATATCTTTGAATTGTTCTATGTATCTTTCTACGAGTAAAGTCGAATGGCATAGTGATGACATATAATCAAGTTACTAAAAATGTACCCTACTGTGTATTAATCTGAAAGATGTTGCAACAAATTTAATTACTATGGTAACGAGATAATAATCATATGTCATTTTCCTTCCGTTTACCATCAGTTGTGCGTTATGTTGCTTTTACGTCTTCTATGAATTTCATTCTATCCTCAATCTCCATTCTTTTCAATTCCACTCCCACGTTACCTTTTTCAATACACTTCTGGATATAAGCCTTCCTCAATGTCTTCCACCAAATGCGGTCATCAGCTTAATTACCAATACATGATAATAAAAATTAAAAATAATGTTATATGGGATAGTTGCATTAATATTTTTCATTACACAATACATAAATCCAATTAGATCATACAAAATATTAAAATGTTAATCATATTCACATCTATTAAGATATTCACACAATATTACATTAATTTCGTAATTTTTTTACATATAATATTAAGTACACTAATTTTACTAGTAATATTGTCCTCTTACTACCACAAATTTTATAATCTGTGTATCATGGTTTTGTATTACGAAACTGCAGTCATTATACTGAATGTTTAGTAACGACCATGAGAATATTCTGATGGTCAACAGTTATACTGTTAATCAGTAGTACTGTTGTATATTTTTTAATTCTACCAAAATATTATATATACAAACATTTTTTTTATTGTTTTTATTTTGACTATCGAGCAATTATTTACGCCTAAATAAACCTATAACATGCATTGGCGATATACAATTATATGAGCGTAACAATCACTTACATGCTAGTTCCAAGTAGTAATACAGACAAAAAAAACTTTGACCGCCTGCCATCCACTCCGAAGGTATCAGGTTCGAATCCGGCCTGCACCAATAAAATTTTCAATTTCGTGCAGTTAATATAACACCAATACCTCGTGCTCTGACGCTGAAGGAGATCATCGTTAGGAAATCTACATATCTATGTGATGACCATCCGTGGTCGGACTGGTATGTGTAATGAAGGCAATGGCAACACCACTCCATTATAACTGACAAGGAAGTCGTGTGGTTCACACACATGACCACGACCCTCAGTCATGAGGAAGTACGACGTAAAAGAATAGTATAATAAAGTAACTTAAGTCATAGAATAAAATGGAACTGAATAACCATCACTATGTACCAACAGTTTTGTTAAAGTCTTATATCAAAAGTCTGGACTCAAATAACGTTTTATTAATATCCAAAAGTCAATGACTTTATAACTCGTTGTTTTTATCACGGGGTCCATTACGAGTTGATTGAATTTAACGCAGGCAATGAACTTGGGACCGTACGAATTTCACGCCGGATTGTGCCCGAGGCGGCGTTGTCCATTTAACTATCAGTTAAAAACTAGTTCCGACGTTCTAGTCGGAAACCTGTTAGATTTAATATATATCTCATAAATAATAACTCATCCGATGTCTTAGTATACCAACTAGATTTAGAAATTCTAACAAACGCTAAAACTTACATCTATCTTCCAACTTACTTCTTTCAGTGGTCGCAGGTTTCTGTTATTACAGACCGTCTAAGTAGGCACCACCGCAGCTCCTATTTCTACCGACAAATAATAATGTGCAAACGTTACTGTGTTCCGGTTTGAAGGGTGCTGTATGCTAGTGAAATTGCTGGGGTAATATACTAGTGTACTATATTAACCAGCGCTATGTTATTCGCAAGCGTATCACTTACCCTCAGGTGAACGCATTGCTTGTCTCGTCATCTGGAACAAAAATATATTAAGAGGAAGATTTCTGTTCACCTTTCACCATCACCGCACTCTCACCATAGACCCAATAGACAGAAGTTACTTTATAAGTTACTTTAGTTATTAATAAGTTATATTGAAGTATGTATCTAATAATATCCTTACTAAAATACAAATAATTTTAGTTTTTCCATTGCATTATACCGTGGCTATGAAATATAAGGTATTGCGTCTCGTTACCACGGTAATTTCAATATATACAACACATTTAAAAGTAAACCTAAATAATTATTCTCTGATCACAGTTAGGTGGTAGAAATGATCGCTGCAGATATAACCTAGAGAGTCTGAGACAAAAGAGACCTATCACTGGGACGTATAGTAAGATGTGAACTTCTATTCGATTTGCAGATGATGGCTTCTCACTCTTCGCTTTCCACGGCAACCTTAATAAAGAAATGGAGGGCTTGGAAGCTGGTGATTGGTCAAGGGACATCACCAAAGCGAAGAACGGAGTTTGGACGTTCAGAGACAGGAATGCTAAACTGAAACTTGGCGACGTGATTTATTTCTGGACTTACGTCATCAAGGACGGGTTGGGCTACAGGCAGGATAATGGGGAATGGACAGTGACTGGTTAGTTAGTGTATATATAAAAGTACATATATATGTATATGACTAGATGAAGCGACGATTTATATAAAGCGGGTGGCAGCAACTGGATGAGTATAGCCGAAGACTGTGTTAAGTGGAGTTCCTTGGGAGACACCTATGTCCATCAGTGGACTATCGCAGGCTGTCGATGATGATGATATACATTAGTTCTTTTATCAAGAAGAGATTTATGAGTCTTAATATACCAAAAGCATAAAATATTTGATTTAATCATATTGCCTAAATCCGTGTTGTCTTTTTTTAAATATTGACTGAACTATGAAAAAGAAATGTTAGTTAGATGTCCATTGCTGGACATAGGCGTCTTCTAAGAATGAAGGATTTGAGCTGTCTCCTATCACGCTGGCCCAATGGTAAAATTCTTGTTATTGATCAAATTTTGTACTATTAAGATGGAAAACAAGTGTACGGCTTGCCTGGTGGTAAGCTGCTACCGCAGCCTATAGATGGCTGCAGAGGCAGAGACATGACTGAATTATTGCCGACCCCCGAAAAACCTTATCACGCCCTTGAAGGACTCTATTCTATAGCTTCTTGGTAAAACCCCAACAGAGAGTTCATTCCGAAACTTGATGGTTCTTTAGATGCTTTCGAAATGGTATTTACTAATAATAATTTCAGAGTTTGTCAATGAGGATGGAACACCTGCTACTGGTCAGCAAACCCTTGCACCGACTTCTCCGACGGGAACTACATCGTCGTACGTACCGCCGCCGGTGACACCGAGCGCCAGGCCACCACCACCACCACCACCGTGTCAAGGATCACAAACTGCTGTGCTGGGCCGCATAAATATCTGCAGAGGGGAGATGATATTTAGCGAGGAGTTTGAACAGAACAACATCAAAGATTTGACGAATTGGATATCGGAAGTGAAATTCCCCCAGGAACCGGTTAGTATCACTATGAGCATCATTGATTTACTTATTCAACACAAAAGACGTTCACCTGATAATAAGTGATACGCTTACTCATAACAAGGAGTAAGTTAATATACCATCTCAACGAGCAAGGCATGATTAACCGATGTTAAGTGATACGCTTGTCCATAAAATGCGCTGGTTAAGATGGTGTACACAGCACCACATTGCGCTCATTACCCCAGTAACTTTACTAGCTTACAGCTACCTTTTAAACCGGGACACAGTAATGTTCGCACATTACTATTTGTCGGCTGCAATAGGAGCTGCGGTGGAACCTAGACGGTCCCCAGCAACAGAAACCTATCACCAGTAAAATATTAAAGATACCTAATTTGAAGTCACTAAAATACGTCAACATAGGATATTTTATAATATTTTCCTCGTTTATAATAAAAATAACCTAATAAGCTTGATATATGCGCCTAAATAACTTAGATGGGTCTCTGTGGGTTCCAATAACTTAATATGTATAAACACATTAACATATATTAAGCCACCAACGTCATTTTATATTTTTAACTTGTTCCTCAATATCTTCCTAAGCTATTCAGATGAACATAAAAAGTACACTAAAGGTGTAGCTGATTAATAAAACCATAATTTTCTTTTTTACTGGTGGTAGGTCTCTATTACCGGTGACCGTCTAGGTAGATATCCACCGCAGCTCCTATTTCTACCACTAAATAGTACTGTGCAAACATTACTGTGTTTCCGTTTGATGGGTGCTGTATGCTTTGAAATTACTGGGGTTACTACTCCTCATGACACAAAGCAACCAGCGCAATGTGGTGTTGTGTATACTATCTTAACCAGCACCAGGTTTTCCGCCCTCCTCCTTCCTCTTTAGTCGATTTTATAGATAAACTGTCTTTCTAGGATTATCCATTCAACATGTATATGGTGGACGGTACACTGCGTCTCGAAAATGGTGTTTTGGCGATATCACCGATACTCACTGAGTCCAAATACCACGAGGGCTTCCTCAACGAGCAACTGGATCTATCTAACATGTAAGCATTGCTTCTAAAACGGACAAGCTTTGTCCGTTATTACCTCTTCCTCTTTTCCTCTTATTTCTATCTTTTATCCATCAGGTTTAAAATGTATCTTATTGTAACAGATGCACCGGTCAGATCGGCACCAGGGAGTGTTCGCAAGTAGCATCCGGTGCTCAGATCCTTCCGCCCGTGATCACCGGGAAATTGATCACCAGGAACAAGTTCAATTTTAAATTCGGCAGAGTGGAAATCCGCGCCAAGTTACCAGGCGGGAGCTGGTTGATACCAGGTTCAGTTCCATTATTTTTTTAAATAACCATCGCATGTCTATGTCTAGTAGGCATTTATCAGTTTATGATGAACCATCACATCATATGGAACATGTTAAGTACGTTATTAAAGAGGCTCCAAAGAAATGAATATTTTTCTTTTCAAAAAAAAATTCTTCAAGATGTTTCTACTAATCTTAATTCTAATGCTAAACTGGCCTTAGTTTTATCACTGATATGAAAGAATGGATCTTCGTAACATACCCAGTCTTCTAAAGGAGTAAAGAAGTTAGAAATTGAGTACGACAGAAGCAGAGTTTATAAACCCATTAGGAAGCATTCTATCTTGTACACAATAGATTTGAGAGTGGTCCAACCAAATTGTTCTTTCAGCGTTATTAAAAGATATTTTGTCGTATCATATAAGATATATAAATATGTTTGTATTATTGTATTTAATAGTTATTTGTATGTTTGATAAACAGAGTTAATACTGGAGCCCCGCGACAATGTCTACGGCAACAAACGGTACGAGTCGGGTCTCATAAGGGTCGCCTTCGCCAAAGGGAATCCGATCTATGCAAAGAAATTGTACGGCGGCCCGGTGCTGTCCGACACGGAGCCCTACCGCTCCTACCTGATGAAGGAGAAGATAGGAATCGACAACTGGTACAAGGACTTCCACAACTACAGCGTTGTATGGAAACCAGGTAATACAAATTGTGTTATTTATATTTGGGTGTTAATCCTACTGGTGTTAATATTTCTGTTGTTAGTATCACCACCAAATTACTCACAATTTATTGCGACCTTAGGAGAACAGTATCAAGGGTTAACATTAATGTTCTTGATGTAGTGATTAAAACTTTGCTTTGTAAAAGTGGTCTATTGTTTTAGGAGCTAAATTTTGAATGAATTGGATAGAACTTTTTTGAAGTTTAATCTTCAGCTAATATAGCAACGTTGAGTTTTGCTGAATTTGAAAGCTTAAACGATGATGATGATACACTAATTGAAGTATTTCTACTTGCCCTAGAATGTCCAGCTTCAACAGAAAGATTCCGCTTTGGAAAATGAAATTATGCTTTAAATTTCAATAAATATTTGCTTTTTGTTTTCAGATGGGATGCAGCTGTACGTTGACGGAGAAATGTATGGGTCGGTGGATCCTGGTGAAGGTTTCTTCTCCACCGCCAGGCAGCACGCCGTGCCCCATGCAATGCATTGGGTGAAGGGCTCCGTCATGGCACCTCTAGATGAAATGGTAAGACGGAGTTTGATTTGTTTCAGGAAAGTTCTTCTTGGTCAATTTACTACTGCCAGATTGGTCATGATTATCATGTTATCTTTAAGATAACTAAGAATGACGAGTCAATAGGTGTAGCCTTTAAGGCGGCAAGTACATTATCACCAGCGTATGAAAACCGAAGTGGTGGAACGGATCCTTCGTTAACTTGATCACCGGAAGTATGTGGAGGTAGACCATGTCTTCAGCAACAGTATTCAGTTTTCTTTCCATTCTTTCAGTTTTACGTTTCTCTTGGCCTCCGTGTTGGTGGTATTCATGACTTCGCAGACGGACCAGAGAAGCCTTGGAAGAACAGGAACAACAAAGCGACCCTGAACTTCTGGAATGCGCAGAGCAGCTGGTTCCCTACCTGGTTCGATGCTGATTTGAAAGTGGACTACGTCAGGATATACGCTTTGTGAGAGTACACTGTCTATTGTAGTCTTAAAAATTTGCCATCTCGCCTTTAATATAAATAGTAATATATAGATGATTTAAGATTTTATATACTTTGTTCAGTGAAATTGTGTGTATATGAAAATATTATTCATTTCTAAATACATTTTTGATTTATCACAAGTTTGAGAACCACTGACTATTTGATGATTTATTTTAAAACTAAACTTTGACTCCAGATTAACATTACTACAACATTAAAGACTTGTTTGATATAAGTAATAAACACTCAATGATAATTAAGTCGACTTATAACAATTTGTGATCATCATCATCAGACGGTAGACGTCCACTCTTGGACATATGCCTCCCTCAATAAAAGGGAAGATTTGAGCCATCTACCACGCTGGTCCAATGCGGGTTGGTGAGGAACCAGAGCCTCGTTTATTAATCAGTAGGGTGCACCACGAGCTGATGAAGTTGGATGGGGTCCTGTGATGTGTGGGACCCCTTGCATACCTTTTCATTAAAATTGTGATAATTATAACCAATTAAATATTTCGAAAAAATTACATACCTGTTATTTATTTTATGTTAAAAAATGAAGTGGTAACGGAATGTTCACCTGACAATAAGTGATAACAATGTGACTCTCAAAGTTTATTGTCTTCATACGATAGAATATACTAGAGTATTTTTTATTCGAGGTCGTAATGAGACGAGCAATGCATTTAGCCGATGATAAGTGATACGCTTGCCCATAACATGATGCCGGTTAAAATGGTATACACAGCACCACATTGCGCTCATCGCTTTGAGATTTGTGTTGAGTCTCCTTACCCCAGTAATTTTTTTTTTCTATTCAGTTTTGCTATCAATCATTCCGCTAATTTCCATCTCGCTTTCATACTTCTCGCTCCGAGTGAAGACTGTCATCTACCCCAGTAATTTAACTAGCATACAGTACCCTTCAAACAGGAACACGGTAAATACAGTACTGTTCTTCTTAAAGGTCCTCTCCATTACTGAAGGCTAGCCATCAGGCTGGAGAACTTATCCACTCCCTAATAAACAGTACTTGTTAGACAATAGACGAGCAAGGCTTCACTTGATATACGCTCACCCATAGCAACGTGCTGCTAATATTTTTTTAAGGTTCATAACCAGGCGATTTGATAATGTCTTAAAGCACGTGATATTAGTTGTTATACTAACTGCACATTAATTGAACAATTCATTGGTGAAGGTCGGATTGGAACCCGGTACCTTCTAAGTGGGAGGTTAGCATTCAAACTATTAGGCTATCTCGACTTGAATGTGCTGCTGATTAAGCTAGTATACAGCACCACGCTCTTCCCATTGAGACAAAGGATGTTGTCTCGTTACCCAAGTAATTTCACTAGGATATAACACCTTCAGTAAACGCAGTAGTATATGCATAGTACTGTTTATCCGATGCAATAGGAACTGCAGTAGTACTTACCTAGACGGACAAACACCTATTATTTGTTTAGTATATATCATGCACTATTTCCCGTTATGCTCACTATAGACTAATATTATTGTTTATAACAATAGAATAAGACAGTATTCAGAGTTGTATTATATATAAATGACGTTATACTTCTTTCAGTTTATTCTTCATTATTTACTGCTGTATCATCACGATGTTTCTTGTCCTGATTTGTAATGAGGAATGACCCAATGTTTGAGTTAGGTCTCTCATAAAGAACTCCATACAGGATGTATAATACTTTACAGAGCCAATTACCAATCGTATTGTATCAGTAAAATAAAATGATTGTGTATGATCTCATCTTGAATTTCTTTTTATTATAACAGGTGATATGATGAGCAAGGTGTTCACTTGATAGTAAGTGATACGCTTGCCCATAACGCGGCGCAGGTTAAATGATAAACATTAGAGGACATTGTGCTCGTCGCCTTGAGACTTATGATGTTAAGTCTCGTTACCCCAGTAATTTCATTAGGATTTCCTTTCAAACCGGAACACAGTAAAATGTTTGTCGACTCTCTGATGAGTGAAGACAAGAGTCGTCGCATTTTTATTAAATTCACGAAAGTGGTTGTGGATAGAGTGAGGAGTTGAAATAAGACCAAAAAGTATAAGAAGAGGATAGTAATAAAAAGTAGAAAAGTAAGGAAAAATTGTGAAAAGATAGATAAGGAAAAGAGGGTAATGTAAAATAAAATAACAAATAAGAATATAAAAATGCGGCGGGTTTTGGACTGAGAGGCGATGCATGAGAGAAGATATAAGAGTGATAGATAGAAACTGAAGAATGAAACGATAGTAGATATAATGAAAAGAAAGAGAAAAGAAGAATTACATAGAAATAAAATATAGCAATCAGAGGACCCTTACTCACAACATGAAGGAGAATAAAGTAAACAGAAAATGTTTGTCGGCTGCAATATGAGCTGTAGTACTTAAACGGTCTCCGGCAACAGAGATTTACCAATAAGTTTAATAGTTTAAAATCACCGCGATCCTAAAAACAAATATATTTTTATATATTATATCAACGCATACTAATTACATGATTCTTCTAAGAAATAATTATTACTGTATTATTAGTGCTGTGAGATTAAAAAATTATAACAACTCATCCCTTCAAAATGTCACAAAATAATAATAGGTTGGGGAAAAAGAAATCCATTATTTTTATATGAACTTCAGGACTTTATTTAACATGCTTCGGATTG
>DWLS01006731.1:0-11367 GCA_018246255.1 Pachliopta kotzebuea | reverse complement strand
AATTTTAATTTATTAATAAGCAACATACAAATGCTGAGTTGCCCCTATTTGGAAATGTTGTTGATGCATTTAAGAAAGTGAAGGCTAATATAATATAGTTCATCAGTAAATGACCAGTACAAGTCACCATATATACATATGTGAAGATGGTATACACAGCACCAGATCGCGGTCGTCGCCTGGACGCGTAAAGTAATAAGTCTCGTTACCTCAGTAATTTTACTAGCTTACAGCACCCTTTAAACCGGTATAGAGTAATGTTTGCACATTACTATTTGGCGGTCAAAATAGGAGCTGCGACGGTACCTACCTAAACCGTCTCCGGCTACAAAAACCTACCACCAGAAATTCTTTCTAACATCAGCTAGGTTCGTGGTCAAGCAGTGACATATTTGACTAAAAAAAACATGAAAGCATTTTATTTATATGCCTGTGGCATCGTTATTCAAACGCATGGGAATATTTAAACAATGTTTCTATCTATTATTGTTAGATCCATCGAGTTTATTCAACTGTTACTGATTATTCTTTAAATTATTATACGATAATTATTTGACTCAATCATTCGATACGTTCCGTTCGGTCACGCGATTATTTTTTGCTCCGCTGTAAGCTATTTGGCAATAACATGATTTTGAAAGAATATTAAAAGCTAGTGCATAGTTTATCATAAAATCTCAAATTTTTTAAACGTAGACGATTAACTAGTGGTAGATATCTGTTGCCGAAGACCGTCTAGGCAGGTACCACCGCAACTCATATTACGTCCAACAAATCGTAGTATGTAAACATTACTGTGTACCAGTTTGAAGTATGTTGTATGCTAATGAATCATTAAGGAAATGGGGCTCCATACTACAACTTATGTCTTAAGACGATGAGCGTAAAATTGTAGTGTATATATCGTCTTAACCAGCAGCACGTTGTTATGGACAAACATATCACCACAAATCATCAGGTGACCGCCTTGCTCATCTCGTCGGCTCGTGGAATAAATAAACTACAAATTGGATTATAATTAATCCAAAACTATTCAAATCAAATAAACAGGTCTAGAGCTCAGTATATCAGCACCGACTTGATAATATTAAACAATAGAAACACTCAACGGTTCACTACACATAATCTACATATATAATACATATAAATATATGTTATATTCAATAGTACATCACATATATTGTACAAAAACTGTTAGAGAATCGAATCGATTCTATCAAATTAAGGGCGTGTCGTCTAGTTCCCACGGGTATGGGACCATAGAATTTTTGGTCAAGGCGTACTTCCGGTTGTAAATTTTTGAGGCATTATTGACAAACGATTGATAAGGTCACACTGTGGTTACTCTTTTGTCGATTAAAGTAAACCTATTTAAAAATTGATTTGTCCATAATCGCTAATATTGATCTTATTTTAGAATTTAGAGGTTAGTATCTGATGTCTAGGCTAAGAAGAGGTTTTTAGACCGTGATCTTTAAACCTATACGTATTTTCTGGCATACATACAAAATATATTTATTAAGATACAAAACTTTGATATCTGTCCGTGTCTGTATGATATCACGTAGTGAAAATTTTTGAAAATATAATGTGCTTAGTTTGATTACCAGAGATAAAAAAGTCAGAAAAAATACTACAGAACATATATAATTTTTACATTTATTTAATACAAAGTAGTTTTGTTAATGTTTTAAAGTACGAAACAAGCATAAAACATATAATAATGTATATTAAGCTTTATAAAAACTTTAATTTTCTAAAAATAGTGATGATATTTACTTGACAAATAAATGTATTATGAATTTGTTGCAGTAAAAGTATTGCAATTATATAACTTCCTAGTCATTTGTAATTGCAGTAATAAAGACATAAGGAAATATATTGTCAGAGTCCTCTTATGATAGTAGGAAAATTATCTTCCTATATCTAGCATTAAAGATTTTTTTTTTTTACTTGCAAAATTGACAGCTTAATAACTTTGACACCTGTCGTCGCCATTTAATAGTGGGAGCCATTTTGCGAATATCGCGGTGAGGTCAGCAGCGCATGCGCCGGCTTATAAATTATCGCATTTAAACGTCCTTTGATCTAGTTTTTAATTATAGATTTTCTCCATTATTACTATAATTCCGTATTTTTTAATGGATAATACTCAACTTTTATTTTCTATTACTAACCGTTATATAAAGTATCGGTTAACCCCTTATATATATTTTAATGGGTACTTTCTAAAGTTTACACTATATTAAGTAATAATACTTAACTGCGTGTAGATGATGAATTCTACTAATCTAGAATACTCAGGCTTTAATACGGCAATACATTAATAAAACAAATTTTGTGGATTTTATAGCGGTTGTTTAAATGTATTTTATTTATTATCTTGACGTTTCGATCGGTTTGCAGCAAAGAGTAATATAAGTATAGGGGCGGACTGAGGTGACCAGATGTCGAAATGTGCTGTCATCACCTACAACTTTTTAAATTTTACATATGTTTCGGTTTACGCAAAATAGGTTCACTGTATTCTTAAGTCTTGAAGTACTATGCTTGGTATTGAAATTAATTTTATTTAAATTAAGATCCCAAGGATGTTGTTTTTTTTAAATTTGCATGGATTTACGGTTTATCACCTCTGATGAAATGGTTGGGATAATCCAGAACATGGTCACAAATTGTAGTCTTCCTAAAGTGTACAGACCATGCGCGGAGGAGAACGAATGTGTAATATTTGCGTAAATACAAGAAATACTGAAACAGTTTTAAAGCAGCACATTTACATTATGAGAGAATACCCAACAAAACTTCACCACATGTGGCATATGAAGCGGTTTACTGCTTCGCCACAGGGGCATTGAAATTTGGTTGATTAACACTGTCAGAGTATGGGTTCATCTAGTCATATGTCAAAGTAGCTGTAAAGATAATATCTAATGCTAGACAAGAAATACATTACGCCACACACGATGCCGCATACATTAACACCCGTGGTGGTGTTGTAGATACGACCTCAGAACATGCACCATTACGTTGCAACTATTTTGTATGTAATAAATTTCACCTTTGACCTATTACTTCCTGGTATCGCACTACTATCTATTTACAGCATGAAGACTTAAAACGTCAAACCAATTATTTTTAAGTATAGCATTTTAGTACAATTCAACTACGCTGGATTATAATAGCTTACTAATTATAGTTATAATTATTCATTGCAATAAATTTTCGATTTCGTACTCCACAAAAATTTATTAAACACTGGATTTTCTCTAAAGGTAATGATGGGTATGAATGGTATTTTCCGAAGACTGTTTTCTACTCGATAACTTCTATACTACTATTTTACTGGTATATCTCTGTTGCCGAAGACCATTTGGGTAGGAGCCGCCTCAGTTCCTATTGTTGCCGACAAATATTACTGTCTTCCAGTTTAAAGGGTGCTATATGCTAGTGAAATTACTGGGGAAACGAGACGTGACAACGAACGTCTCAAGGTCACAAACGAAATATAGTGCAGTACATACCATCTCATCCAGCGCCACGTCGTTATGGACGTACGTATCACTTACTATCAGGTAAAAGTCTCACTCATCTCGTCACATCATTGAATATACTAAAAAAATTGTTTTAAATAACAATTACCAAAAAAAAGCGCTCTCTCTTGGCCATATACTTACTACTCTTTACATTTTTTAATTGGTAAAAATTCTGTTTGATTTTCTAACCAACAACATCTAGCAGATGATTTAAATACATTTAAAATTCTAGCAAGTTTCAATATACAAAAAAAAAATTGATTTTATAATGTTCTATAATTCTACTACAATGATAAAGTAAATTTATTCGTTACACTAATCTACTTATGTCGAAGAAAATTGCCATCGGCATAAGAAAAGTCCATTTATTTATAGCCATTACAAATTACGAACAATGATAGTTGACATGATATTCCCCATATTGTGAAGTAAATAACGGCCATTAAAACTCGTTTTATGGAAAAAATCTAGATTTTTGTACCAAATATCACCGCCGTGAAAGATTGATATATGTCGGTATCACGCCATACTCTCGTCTTATTCTGTAAGTGGCAACAGTTCCACTTTGTTATAGGAACCTCCGACTGTTAATAGTACGGGTGTAGACAGAAAAAGGAAGAGGAAAAGGGAAACAGAAAGGCAAAATATTAACGGCGACGATTCAATGTGTGGAAATACTACTGTTTCCGTTTGAAATACTAACGTACTCAGTATAAATTAAATCTTAGATGAAGAGCTTGATTTAAATATTATACTAAATTTTATAGTTCTGTAGGTATTACCAAATTTTATTATATGGTAATTAGTTTGGTTTGGAAAACAATCGAAAAAATTTCAGGTCGTAAAACGAAAGCTCCATTCGATTCTCGTGATGTGTTAACCATCTGGCATAAGTTATATTAGTTAAGAAAACGTTTAACTATGTTGGCATTCATATTGATAGTGTTAATACAGCGTAAATTTAACATATAATTTTAGTATTATAGTATAGTATATAGTAAAGTCGTAAAATTATTAATAACTGTATTATTATTTTTATAACTACTAACTTGTAAAATCCTTGAGTAACGAGCGGAAGTGTCACCGCATCGGTTTCTAATTAGTGACATTCAAACAACATTTTACTGCTTGTCGGAACACAGTGTTGCCCGTCCTACAACAGCAAACTACTAGTTTAAATTATTCGATCTATCGGTAGTTGCGCGGAACCGGAAGTGGTTGTAATAAATAATGTTGGGAAGTTTAACGGGTAATGACCGGTTCTAATGAACTAAGGTTGTCAAAATGAAAATAATGAACCACTGCATTTTAACACTAAATTTAGAAAATATGAGTACACAAGCTGGAAAGATTACGCATAAGCCGTCTAGTTATTCTGGTCTCTATTTATATTCTCTGATGATGATAATACAGCCCCGTCTTTAAAGGGTGACGTATACAGCTCATATCATGCTGGGCACGCGGACCACGGGGTCTCTATTATTTTACAAGATAAGAATGTGCCGGAATGGCCTAAAGGCTCATTTTTATGTTTTCTGGACAAAGATGATGAAATGGATTCTAAACGAATATATTCTCTTTTGCTTTTCCCCCTCACAAAGTACTAACTTTGACCATTCATATCTCTTTAACCGGAAAAGCTATATATTTTTTCGTTTTTCGTCTCTTTATCCTGTACTTAATCTAAACTGCAAGAGTATCCATATAACTCTTCCGGTTAAAAAGTTACAAGCGTTACGGTGTATCAATCTCTTTTACGCAGTTGCAATCAGGTGATAGAGACTAAAAGAACATTTTTTTCAAGAATTTGTACAATTTGTCGCGTGTACTATAATGTCAGGTTTTATAAAACGTAAAGAAAGTTTTTTATATTACACAAATGATAAAGAAATGTACTTTTCGGTGTGGTAAGTAGCGTAAGTAAGTCGTAAAATATTCAATATGTTTGTATAGAGACTGTGTCGTGACAACTTTGTTTAAACGATTTCTTTTTTTTTTATATCTTTAAACGTATCAACGTAAAAAGGCTTGTTTTTTTATTCAACAAATCGACGAGACGAGCACGACGTTCACCTGATGGTAACTGAAACGTATGCCCAGAGACCGGAATAGTTTTCTCTAACTGACCGCCAAACCACAGTTTGAAAGGGCGCCTCGTCACGATGATGCCCATAACAACATAATACTAGTTAGGGTGACATAAATTAAATCATGATGTGCTCCCGCCTTAAGAATATGTTATATATCGTTTCTCTAGTAACTTCACCAGCTACAGCACCCTTCAAAACCGGTATATAGTAATCTTTGCAGATTATTATTTAGCTTTAGTTTATACCTAGATGTTCTTTATCAACAGAGCCCTAGCGCTAATCAGTTGTTTTTGATTTTATCTTCTGCAGTTCAAATTAACGGTAGGTAATTATTAAAATTCTAAAGTTTCTAGTGTTTTATATTCGCTGGTTTTTTATCTAGATTTATCTTTGAATCAAAAAACAGAGGAAGCCATTGACCGCTCCGCAGCGCCGCTGCGATGGAATCGAAAGTGAAAACCTACCGCGAACCGCCCAACCTTGTTAACTTTTAAGTCGCACTTTTGACCCAAATACTTGTTTCATTCCAATTATTGGATATTAAACTTTAAAAAATTGCATATTTCATTAAGTCCTTAATTTCCTTAAAGTTTTATAAACGTATCACATATATATTCACTTCTTAACCCAAATATTACGTGAGTTTAAAAATAATGTTTATGTGCTGTTAATTTCTCAAATTAAAAAACATGCTTTAAATTGATAATACATCGCTCTGTTTAGTAAAAAGTAGTACAAATTATTATTGAGTAAATAAAACAAAAAAAAATGATTAGTATTACTGTTCAATATATAATTTCAACATCTGACTTTGGCAATAAAACCGTGTAAATATCAGGTACTTAGCATTATCATATTTAACTGGGTAACCTACACATACTTATTCAAGGTTAATTTATATTGGATCTTAATGACGGTTTGGAATTTGTCCAAATCTTAAATAAACTAGTATCGTATTGTTTGTATAATTTGCAATATAAGTTTTAGATATGTTTATGACATCTAAACAACCCGGAAAGACGACGCATACCTCGTCTAATTATCCGGGTCTCTATTACCCTACAAGATTAGAACATGCCGGAACGGCCTAGGGGATAATTTTCATACTATGGATACGAAGGTTTCTCAATTCTTAGAGAAACTTTTCCTCTTTGCTTTTTCCGCCCTTCCACAGTGCTAAGTTTGATCTTTCATATATATTTAACTGGAAGAGCTATAGAGTTATTATAACGGATTTCAGGTCTTCTTATCTTGTACTTCATTTTATCCTGGAAGAGTATCCATGTAGCTCTTCCGGTTCGAAAGTTACAAGCGTTACGGAGTATTTAAGTCAGCACCTCTTTTACGCTTATGCAATCGGGTAATAGAGACTAAAACGGTAATGGCATAAAACTATAAAATTATTGGTTTATAAAATATGAATTTTAAATAAATAAATAAATAGCTGGATGTAAGTCGATATATATTTTTTTATTTAAAATACCTACTGCTTTAACCAGCTTTAAGTTCAGTACTACAATCATGATCATAAATTTTTTAATCTTATAAATTAAAAGAAGCATCAAGGAAGAATATTATTTAATTCTAATGTATATGCTAGATTATATCATAGCAACTTTTAATTTCAAACGCAAAAACCGAAAAAACGTCTTTATACCGTTTAATAATAGATTTCCGTAAATTTAAATTAACATTAATCTGTAAGCTAATGAATGTAAAGTAAGCACTAAAACAGCAAAAAGTTCAGTTATTTGGACGAAGTTGTAAATATGTATAAAAAAGCATCATTGCTTGAAATATTTCTTTTCTGTTCTCTTGCAAACATTACTGTGTTCCGATATAAAAGGCGCTGAGTCTAGTAAATTACTAAGGTAACAAAAATAACATCTTATGTGTAAAAAAAAATATTAAACAACACCATATTTCAGTTGTGAGGCGCATCAATTACCATCATTAACGAGGTGCTCTTCTCAATTTTTGGTAGATATGAAGAAAAAAATGGTAAAAGTATACGGTGTTATATTGTTTACTATGTTAGTATATTTTTAGTCGTTTGAATTTTTTTTTGAGATTTCATTATGAAACTGCGGAAACAGACGTTTGGCCAGTGATGAGAATGTTGATTGTAATTTTATATTATCACTCGATATATGACCTCGTCAAACAGTTTAATTTTGTAATAAGTTCTTTCCAAGTAGTAATTATTGGTAACTTGTAAATAAAATAATAACTTGAACTATTTACCAGCTACTGGAATCGTCAATTTGCTATTAAATACTTAACTTAATCATAAAGTCATTTATCTAACCATTTCATGTGGTAACATACCGGCAAAATAGTTTCTAATTACTGTTTATATTGTTGTTGAACAATGCAGTTGGTAATACGCAATTGAGTTTTATGGCCGCTGTTTAAGCTATTAGGATATATAATATTTAAAAGTAAATTACTGTTAAAACATTTCGTGAGACATTTTTTTTTTGAGATTTGCGACGATAGAAAGAACTGCGAAAAGCAGAGGATCATGATAGAAGACATGTGAGAAGACCAGCTTTTATTCTTTTTTTTTTTTTTTTTTTATTCTCAAGGTAACACCAGCTTTTATTCATCCTTTACTGATAACTACGTATATGTAGTAATAATAATAAATCGTATCATTTTATTTGATGAAAGACAAGATCTTCTCCAGCTCATCAATTGCTTGATACATACAGAACAGGTTTTGTTAAAGCTTTTAGTTGAGTCGACTAAAATTATCACGTGCACCTCATAAGGATACGGATGTAGCGAGTCTCAGTGGCTCGTGCAGTTTACCTACTGCAACTGTTTCAACTGATTATCACTTATTATCAACGTAATATTACACGACTTCCGTTTGTTATGATTATGCACAGATAAAAACACCGACAGGTAGTTTCAAACAATAAAATTATAAATGATAAACCGCTAACAAAAACAAAGCGAAAAAACAAACAAAACGAATGCTGCTACATAAGTATTTAAATCGTTATTTCTTACTATGCTTTAATTCTAAATGTAAAAAAAAATTGTATGATGCTCAAAAGCCGAGTTGGCACAGATTATAAGTCGATCGTAAATATTTTACTTCGTTTTACTTGCTTTGTTTGGCTTTAGCTTCTGATGAAAAAAATATGGAGAAGATCTCGACATATTCTAAGAACATACATCATTCGGATACATAAGCTATCCACCAACTTACACTTGGCCAGAACAATGGTCAAATCTCTTTGACACTTACCTGGTAAGAGAAATCCCCAAGTCTCAGCAATGAAATCATTGAATGAACTGTTTATTCTTATAATTGGTCAATCCAAATAAATTAAGAATATTAATATTACATATTGAATATTTACAACGTTGAAGCCAAACCTACATCTCTGTTAATTAAGAGGTTGTTAATTAAAGATTATGAAATAATAACAACACAGAAAATCGATTAACAAATTTTTATTTAAATAAATCTTTGTATGTTGTATCAGACAATTTTAACTATTATAACTATAACACGGTGTTTTTATGTTTATTAGTTAAAATTAACTAATAATCTATTATAAAAATTTTTGGAAATGAGATTCGGAGCACTGAAGAATAAAGAATTTTTTTAAATAAATATATTTACGCTACCCAAAAGTAAATCAGTCGTCTTTTATATATTTACTATACTTGTGCTTTTGGTAGAAATAGCACTTTAAACGAGACGCGTAAGTCGTACACCTGATATGAGATGTAAAGTCTCGTTACCCCAGTAATAGTTAATCTTAATCCCAGCGGCTATTTAATCATTTATAGAGAGGTCCCTGAATCATTTACAAGGCCACATCTGGTTGATCCAGTCTGGCCAGTGACCGCACTCATATTTAAAATCTGCCGCTATCACAGCATTTCTATATTCCAATTATCGTCATACGAAAATTAAGTAATATGCTCGAGGATATTATTAATAGACAATCAACATGTGTAATTGAATTCAAGATCCAACCTATTATCTATAAAAAACCTACTTGTTCTTAGTTACAAATACATATTTTAATTGCTACTGATTAACAGGTGGTATGTTACCGGAGACCGTCTAGGTAGGTACCACTGCGGGTGCCCTGTGGGGTCGCGGTGGTGTACTTCGGCGTTCCTGCGGCTCTATGACTAGAGGGCAGAGAAGGACACCGGGGGGTTTTTAGTGGGAGTCCCACATATTCCCCCGCCACCCCGTGGTGGCGGGTCGAATGCATTCAGAAAGCATTTTCCACCCGACAAAAAAAAACCACCGCAGCACCGCGCACTGTTGCAGCCGACAAACAATAGTGTACAAACATTAATGTGGTACTGAAACCTTGTGAATTTACTGTGGTCACAAGACTTATCATCTTCATGGTGCTGAGTATACTATCTTAACTAGCGGCACGTTGTTAAGGATAAACGTATCACTTACCATCAGGTGAACAACTTACTCATCTCATCGCCTTGTAGAATAAAAAAAAACAAGATCTGTTTAAAATAACCAATTATATATTCGTGAATATCAAACGAACAAACATGTTTTAAAATATTAAATACCAGTTTAACTAGTATTTAATGAAACATACATTCCGAAGTATTCTGTTTAAGTAAAGTATGTTTTTCTGCGACGCGAAAATTATTACTTTTAATAATAACATTGAACAAAGTTTTGACGATTCCACCCAACGCCGGCTTTAAGTACCAACCAATTCAACGTTGAATAGTTTCCCGCACGGAATGGGGGACTATTATGAAAAACAGACTACAGTATAAATTATTTTCCTAGTGATTTATATTTATAATTACATTAATTCTGTACATAGAAAGAAATAAATTAATCCGGTCGCAAGTGTTATACGTCTCTAGAAGTGGGATTAATCTCAACAAAACTTGATCTTTCTGTAAAGAAACCTGTATGTTCCAAAACCGCCAAACTTCAGTTTGAAGAAAGCATCTCATGATAATGTTGTTTCAAATCCAAATAACAACTTTCGTGCGCCGCGCATTTGGCCAACGTGGCAGATAAATAGACTAGACTTTCTCCTTGAGAGACAATGTCTGGAGTCCCAGCAGTGGGAACATTTAGTAGCTTATATATTATCAATAAATAAACACTATATCTAACTTTACTGCAAACTTTGCGGTGAATTTTATAACTTTATTCTGTCCAATTTATGAAGACCTACTACGTAATACTGTTTTACTGATTTTCTATACTCCAAGTAACGTGCTCTATCTGTTGCTACTCAAAACAAGTATTTTTTTAACGCTGTTTCATAGTTTCTTTAATCACAAATACTTTTAAAACAAGCGTAAGTTTAACCTAAATATAATAAATATAAACAAACTAAATAATTGACGTATTGCGTAACTTAATAATAAGACAATTTTTTGGTCGAGGTGAACTCAGTAAATAAAATTTTATACCTGCACAGATGTAAAAAGTCGTAATGGTGTTGGCAATGCGTTATTTTATTATAAAGTAATATTACAATTATTATTACAGAAAAAATTTAAACAAGGTACTAGATGCCAACGCAGATCTCATTTCTAACACCAAACAGTAGTGTGAAAACATTACTGTCTTCCGGTGTGAAAAGCGTTATAGCTAGTGAAATTACTGAGGTAACGAGACTTACATCTTAGGACTCCAAGGGCGGTCCTCACCGTCCACAGTCCGCGACACAGGCGACGGTGGTCAGAGGGCGGGCCCGCGCCCCCCTCCG
>DWLS01006730.1:0-11367 GCA_018246255.1 Pachliopta kotzebuea | reverse complement strand
CTATAGGCTACGGTAACTGCTTACCATCAGGCAGGCCGTATGCTTGTTTGCCACCTCAGTAGTATAAAAAAAAAAAGAAAAGTCGTACCATCAAGGATCAAGTAGAAATACAGAACTCATCAATATTCTATTGGTGTCAGGTCTCTGTTACCAAGGGATCGTCTAGGTAGGTACCACCGCAGCTATATCTAAGGATCTTGTAAGCTAGTAAAATTACTGCGGTAATGAGATTGAACATATTCGGAGCCACGACCGCAATGTTGTCCCGTATATAGCATCTCAATCAGCACCATGTTGTAATGGGAGAGCTTATCACTTACCATCAAGTGAAAGCCTTTCTCGTCTCGATGCCTCGTCGTAGTCAAATTCGTAAAAGATATGTAATTTTCCTCACGTTTTCTATCAACACCGCAGTAGTTTGTAGGTGCTTCAAATAACGGCTACGAGTTTACGCAACGCACTGGGACACTTGAAAAGCTCGTTTACTAACACGCTCAATAGTAGTTTCGGTTTCAGATAAATTGGGACCAAAAAAATTCTGTAAGCAAATGTGAAATTCAAATGAAAGAAAAACGAAAATTTATATGCATATATAGCATGCTATTTAACTCCTAAATAATAATAATGAAAACAAATAAAAGCGAGATGCTCTCGTTTTTTGATAATGTGAAGAGATAAGATGAACAGGATAGTCATCCTATTTAAATTAAGATTCCATCTGCTATATACGAACTATGAAATATAAGTAATGTTTTACAGTAGATCAGTAATTTCAATAGCAACCGCTCCTTTAAAGACGGTATAATAATTATGAGCATAAGGGGAAAATATTTGGCAGATCTATGCTCTGTGAACTTAAAAGAAATTTTTAAGATATCAATAATGTTTAGTTTCCATTAAGCGAGAACAAGTACTGACATTTAAAGCTACAGTGTGGGTGGTTCATGTACCAACGGGACTTGTTGATTTTGTACGAAGCTAGGCACCGTCAAGAGTGTTTACATTACATATTGTTATGAAAGCATCTTTTCTGTTTATGTTACATTGTTTTAAACTCAAATTTCTACTTAAAACTGTGCTTTCAAATATATGTTTGTAACTAACTACATAAGTAATTCTAGTAGTCTGTAGACTTTACAGTCATCTTCTTTCGCTAAATAGTTTTCTAACCGTATTTAGGTCTTCATGACAATGTAGCTAGTAAAAGTGCTAGTTTTAAAACATTTTATATTTCATTTTAAATAGATCATATTGGTCACCATAATATGGTCAAAGAATCATCATTATTTTAGCTATTCATTATTCATTACAAAACATACAGTAAAATTCCAGTGGGTGATGATTAATGATGAAATATTCTGTTTATCAGTGTTTCCGAACCTACTTGGTCCTTGGTTGGTTTTGAGCACAAATTTTTTCTCTGTCCACACCGGATCCCGTGATTATAATTCAATACCCTCCAAAAACAAAAGAAACTAAAACGATCAATATATTATATGAGCTAATATTTTTAAAGAGTTTCATATTGCCCCTTTAAATTACAGAACTTCTGTGTTATGGAACCTACGCCTCATTTTGAGAAATACTGCTCTACATTATCACCAGCTCATTACTTCTCTTTGCTATACAAGTAATAGGCATGAGTACTGTATACTTAATGCAATATTGTCGGCTTTAGAATTTTTGGAAGTAGTATATTAATGATCCATTAAATTTTATATGCTAAATGCACGAAGCTTGTAATGTAAGATCTGAAGTTTGCTTTAGTTAATAAAGTTAGCGCTAACAGGATTCTCACTTAGTAAAATAAGCTACGAAATTAAGCTGCTTCGTGAGATGAACAGCTCATGATCGAATTTAATAAACCATTGCCCTGAAAGTTATGCTACAGGAAAGGTGCTGTTTTATTTTACCTTAGCTTAATTCGTATAAGGAAGGGGAACTATGTAATAATTCCAAAATTTTTGAAAAAACAAAAATTTGGGTCTTATTATGTTCATGTCATGAACATAATATGACATAACATGAACATGAAATTTGATGAAAAAGGGCTTTGGTAGACTCGAGGGCTGTCTTCATCAAGATACATTTACCAACATTATGTTATGTAAAATACCATCAAAGTCTTTTATTATTGGTAATGTTTTTTTATTTGACGTGGCGACAAGGGGAGCTACGCGTTCATTGATGAAAAGTGATACGCTCGCCCATAATAATTTGGCGCTGATTAAGATGGTATGTACAGCATCGCAATGCTCTCGTGGCTTTAAAACTTAGGTTGTTAAGTCTTTACCTCAGTAATTTCACTAGTTTACAGCACTCCTCAAACAGGGACGTAGTAATGCTCGCACAATTCTGTTTGTCGGCTGCAATAGGAACTGCGGTGGTACCTACATAGACAGTGTCAAGCAACAGAGACCTACCACCTGTTATAACATGATTATAATCATTAATAAATATATAAATGAGAGGCAGAACAAATATTGAAAATTTTTGTAATATATAAATTTATTGTCTACTAAAAATTTTCTAGTTGTTTGATCTCGCCTTGCTTCCAACATTAATGAATTCAACTATTAATATTACCTGTTAAATAATCCTTGGTTATCCTTTAAAAGATATGGAGCGAGTAAATTGCAATATAACCTTGTGATTTAAATGGAAGTAGCTATTTGTCGGAATATCGATTCGGTGAGGTTTGAAAGAGATGCAATCACAGCGTGGGACGCGATGCAGTTACAAAATGTCGGCGGCAAGTTTATATAGTTAGTTCATATGTAATATTGGTATATTTATAATTTGAGCATAAGCCACAATTAATAGAATTTAAATATTTCTCTATGTCCTTGATTACATTTTATTATAGTTTACGGGTGGTAGCCTAGGTAGGTACCACCACAGCTCCTAACCACGGACAAACAGTACTGTGTAGACATTACTGTATTCCTGTAGTTTTGTTATAAGCTAATGAAATTACTGTTGTAATCAGACTTAACACTGTCTCAAGGCGATGAACGCAATGCGGTGTTGTTTATACCATCTTAACCAACGTCACGTTGTTTTGGACAAACTTACCATCAGGTGAACGTCGCCTACGTTGTCGCCTCAAAAAATGTTTGTTATAATACATACGCTTCAGTTGAGTGAATTATAAAATAATTTGTTTATTCGTAATATTATAAATAAAGTTTAAGTCAAAGATTATTTAAAGAACATGAAAATAATTATCTATAAATAATAGGTTATTACTGTATATAAACAAACCATAAATAACTGTAGCATGTTGTGTGCAAGTTGTATACTGTTAACAATGTAATAATGCCCCCGTTTTAATTACAAATGAAGAACTATACATCACTTAGCGCCTGGCATTACGTCTTTAGCACAATTTATGGCTTCATGAATACTGGAATAGTGAAGTGGTTATTTAGGCCGACGGTAGTGTAAGGCTTTGGAGCACAATGTTCCGTCCGCATTATGTTCACGTAGATGATATGTAACAATAGAAACACTCTGGAGGAAAAAGCACTGCGCTCGCTGGAAGCTTTCATTTTTATTATATATAGTTTTTCTTTTTCAAACTGAAGGATATCGTCAATCATATTCAAAGTTATCACTTTGATAGTGATAGATCTCTATATTGTAGTTTTTGTTAACGTTCAGCACTGCTATATTCAGTCATCATATAATACAAACACTATTCTACGTCTAAAACACTTAACATAGTATAAAGTAAAGATTATTTTAATAATAAATAATTATGTTTTTTGAAACCGTCTAAGTTAGTACCACAGCAGCACTTATTTCTACCGCTAAATATAAATGCGCAAACCTTACTAATTTCGCTTTAAAGTTATGCTAGTAAAATTACTGTGGTAACAAGACTTAACATTTAATGTCGCAATGCGACGAGTGCAATATAATGCTGTGTGTACTATCTTAACTAGCGCCACGTTGCTATGGGCAAATGTATCACTTACCATCAGATAAATGCCTTGCTCATCACGTCAGATAAAAAAAAACTTTACTGCGTTGATTCAATTATTTTGCAGTACTCGTGGCTATTAGAAGACTAAAGTGGCAGCAGAAGTGACATCCTGAAAATATTGTTTACGAGTAGTCTCGTCTACGCAGAATGGTCTCATTGTGTCTTAAGGAGTTCAAGTGGTATGATACGTGTATAAATAAATTAAATATTATTTTGTATAAATAACACAGCAATTGGGTGCGTATTGCTAGAAATAAAACTAAGTGTGAGAGGAAGAGTCTAGCTCATGATGATTCATAAAAATTTATGGTACTTACGTATTAACGCCACCGCGGTAAAATTAATGATTAGGTTAGGTTAGTACATTTTCGTCCTTTAGGTAAGATATTTTAATATTTTTTGCCAACAGCAGAACAAGATGCAGTTTTACTTTTTTCAGGATCGAAATATCTTACCTAAAGGACTAAAATGTACTAACCTAACCTAATCATTCATTTTGCCGCGGTGGCGTTAATACGTAAGTACCAAATTTACTTTGTAATACATAATATAAATGATAATTATTAGCATGTTATAATAAAAAACTATTTAGTATAATATTTCATTAAAAAACATGTCAACGCCTAAGTTTTTATATGTCCGCTAACGTGTTCTCTCTCTACATTTACAAGACAACCTTATTTCCCCTCGCGGAAATAAAAAGTGTGCATTAAGGCCAGTACACACTGGCGCGTTCAATAAACGTCACACAGTTAGCCCGCCGCGCGTGGTCTTGACCGTGCACTATGCAATCCCGTGGCTATTGATTCGCGTCGGCGGTGCGGGGGGCGTCGGCGGCGGTGCGGGGGGCGCGGGGGGCGAGTGCAAGGAGGGGCGCGGGGCGGCGCACTCGCGTACTCCTAGCACACGGAGCGTTGCGTAATCGCTTTGCAAGGGTGCCGCTCCAGTGTGTGGTGACCTTTACGTTGGCTATGATCCTTGTGCACCGATGCGATATTTTCGCACGTGCTCCATATTAACGTGGTGCTTTACGTTAATGCACGTTTAAATTACTGCTACACAGATATTAACAGGATTATATGTTTCACACTTTCTTTTTTTTATTACAAAAAATCTTATTAAATGTTAGTTATATAAAACGTAGTGTTATATTAGCAATTTTGAATTTAAGCCTTAAAAAAATCTATTATTCATCAGCGTTATTCAATAAATAAATCAATTCTTTATTTACTCTAAATAGGTAGATACATACACATCTCCTTATTTAACTAATAACAGATGTTAATAACAGAATGGATATTTTTGTATTTCATTACAGTGTCAAAAAAAACTTAATGACAGATTGAAGAGACTATTAAAAATTTATGCATTGAATGTTCTTAAATAATAAGGAATACTATGTCTCTGAAATTTATATTAAATTAATCACTGAAAAGTTTATTTCAAGGGTAACAATGATTTACTGGTGGTAGGTCTCTGTTTCCGGAGACCATCTAGGTAACACTACACCTATTTCTGCTGTTAAACAGAGCTGTGAATACATTACTGTGTTCCGGTTTGAAGGATGTTATAATACTAGTGAAATTACTGGGGTCTTAACATCTTATGTCGCGATGCGACGAGTGCTGTGTGGTGCTGTGTATACAATCTTAACCAGCGGGATGTTGTTATGGGCATATCATTTAACAAAAGGTGTACGCCTTGATCATCTCGTGGCCTCGTATAATATAAAAAAAATTAAAGCTACAAGTGCGTTTGTTAATTCGTATTCATGTTTTTACTTCTAGATTCAACTTGTTATGAATATTCGACCTCTCGTTACTTATCACGAATTTCTCTAATCTCTATGTTAATGTGAAGTGCTAAGTAATCTTATCAATTTACATTTTGTAAGAATGATAAAAGACTCCTGTGTAATGCAGATGAGTTCACGTTAACTGAGTAATTTATATTCTCTCTTAAATCCTTTGTACTGGGGCGGGAGAAGGTTTAAGTTATTTGTTTGTAGTTAAAAACTCTGTGATGATATTCGTGTGAGCGGTTGCTATATATCTGGTGTTGCAGGTTGTTTAAAATACTATAATTTGTCAGTAGTCGATTCTTACTGAAAGTCATCCATAGATAAAATAAGGCACCCCTTGAAAGATCTATTATTCCTTTTGTATGTACAATAAAAATGTTCATTCTTGTAACATGTACTTTAGGTTTAAAAATGCACACGTAAGGAGGTACTGCAGCTGAAAAATGTGTTTCATCTTTTGCGTAGGTTGCTGGTAAATGGAGCTAACGTAGGTAGAAGTAAAATAAAATACCACGCTGTAATATTTGTAGTACTTTGTACAATGAATACAAAGTTCAGAATTTTGTACAAAAGAATGAAACTATATTCAGTGCCCAATTAATATGATAAAGAATATTTAATATGAAGTTTACTATTTGCGAATGTATTGGGGAGTGAAGATAAATATTACGAGTAGAATATTATGTATGATGAGCGGAAGAGTTGAAGACAGATGTCAGTATTTCGTACTTACTTCCAAACAAAATCATTAAAATGGGAATATATTGCTTAATTGAATCGGAAGACACAAACAAGATGAATTACAATGGTTGTGTAATCTACTGCTCTAATAAACTTGATCATTTCGGTAGCATCTTGTTCAGTGATGAGTGTTCCCTGCCTCGCTTTTGTTAAACGTAACCCCATTTTCGCTGTTTGTTACTGCGATCCCCCTCTCCTCCCTCTATTAATTAATTTACCGGGGTTAAGTTGTAACATGTGTCAGTTTTGTTACGTCTTCTTGTAATACCATTTGTTAGTCAACCGTGCGCCCTCTATTATGTTTTGATTGAATATGATTATTTTGACAGCGAGATGCTTTGTTAGTTACTGATTTATTTATGTGTAATGTCTTATGTAATAAAGAGTCATTTGTTTTTCGATTTTTTCTTGTGCTTATTGAGTCAGGTCTAGTGGAGAAAATGTACATAAAAAAATTCTTTTAAATCATTTCACACTATGACAACGTTTATCACATGTATGGAGACTTCATAAAAATGATTTTTTTTTATTATTTCTTAGCATAAACCATTTAAAAAGATCGTGTAATCAGAAAAACAAATGTAATGATTTTAAAAATTGTTTAACCAACCATGTAAAATAATATGAGTTTTTGTATATTTATTTGGCAGTAACAATTATAAAAGATGTGCACTTGACTATTGTTGTTCCGTAAACGTGTAATCGATATATGAAATATTTGTACGATATTTTTTAAGAATTCTTATTATAGAATTTCTCTTATTTTAATACTACATGTATCATTAATTTAGTTAATCCAAGATATGTATAGTAATAAATGTATTTGAACTATGTATGTAACTATTATGATTCCACTGATATTCTTTGTTATTCTTGTCAAATCGAATCGATATGCTAAAGATTTACATGTGTAATATTATTGTAAACTTTGATAATCATTTTAAAAGACTTAATGTGAAACTTACTGTTCGATGGGGTTGTAAGTTCATTTATTAAAAAGGAATTGACTTCCGTATGAAACGTGGCCGTCGAGAGTTAGTATGTATACAAGAGGCAAGGGACGGAGGACACATTACGATTATTGTACAAATCTAAGTGGAAGTGCTGTAACTCTAAACGAATATATATAGTCTAACAGAAGTCGAGTGGTTTAATTTCTTTACACGAATATTTTTCATTTCATTATATTCTTAATTGACTTTCTCGATATATAGAGAACATAGCTTTTATTATCGGTGGTCGGTTGCAAAAGAACTCGGGGACTTTTAGAAAGAAAAAATATTACAAAAACCCACTTTGATGAATATTGGATTGCATATTGAAGTACCCATAAATGGATCAGTTAGCCGACTTTTGTAAGTAGAATTTTAGAGCAACCATTT
The DNA here is from genome assembly GCA_018246255.1 of Pachliopta kotzebuea. NCBI lineage: Eukaryota > Metazoa > Arthropoda > Insecta > Lepidoptera > Papilionidae > Pachliopta > Pachliopta kotzebuea. The sequence goes on along the minus strand of DWLS01006730.1, from coordinate 3,455 downwards.
TTTATACGTAACACATGATGATTGTTAACGCAAATTCACTCTGTTACCATTTGCATTGATTTCATTAACTACATTCATTAATTCATCAGTCGATAAACATCCAGTGCTGGATATATCCGTAACTAATATACTAACTGCATCGCTTTTTGAAAACCTTAATGAATGAGTATTTACATATATCGTCGATTAAATAGAAAAATGACAATTTTCATAATTTTCGCAAAATTAGATTATTTCTAAAAGTAGCCTACTGTTAACAATATTTTCATATGGATAAAAGGCACTTTTAGAAATCAAACGGGAAGCTTCCTAGATGTTACAAGTGTAATCTCTGGACTCTATAGTCATCCGCCAAATTGAAAACTTTAAATGCTTGTCTTGTAAAAACTGTTCATTTTGAATACTGCCATTTTTCTATTTAACCGACGATATAGTTACATATACTTGCTTAATGCTCAAAAAGTCTGAGCCGTCTCCGGAAATAGAAATCACGGCGCTACTTAAACTAAGTACTAATTAGTAATAAGCAAAAAGAACATGTTCAAGTGCGTGTATAAAAAAGTGTGATGTTGCACAACCGAATTATTAATCGCAGCAATATTTCTTGACTTATACCTTCACGCCAGGTGCTTAAGAGCATCTGCCCTCGTGTTTACGGAGACACGTGCCCGTGTGAGTAGTAACTATATGTAGGTACTACTATCGTTATTATTATTAAAATGAGGCTCATCACGATCGGTATCACAATACGAGCAGCTGCACGGGTCGTGCTTTGGATAAAGTGCCCACAAAGTGCACCGAATATTTATTTGACCATATATCCAAGTACACGTTTAATGTAGATACTTTCTAGATTACAGGATATTAATTCTTGTATATAAATATATATCTGTGTATCAGGTTTTTGTTTAGTTATTTATGCACACAGAAATATGTATTATATATATTGCATGTAGACAAGCAAGTGCAAAAGCGCTACTTATTCCATTGTGGAATTTCTTCCAGCAGGCTTGTGGTTGGAAAATTACATAGTGGAAATTGAAAATCCAATGCACTCAATAAAACTAACTTTATTTTATTCTTGAAATGCCTCTCTATTACTGGAGGTTGGCTATCAGATTTGTTAATTTGTGTCTTGAGCCACATGGTACTGTTGTTCTATATTGGTGATGCGGGTTCACTCGCTTAATGTTACTTCTTAATGTTCCAAGGTTTTTTTTTCAGCATCCAACTTGCCTTTAATTTTTCTTGTTATATATTGAAGCAGGTGATGTCTGTCGTGTCGTGAACATGAGTCCCAGATATTCAAATTTTCACTTTTTGACGATCTGCAATAATATCCTAGTTGGGTCCCTGAAAAACTTTATAATTTGTGATTAATGATCATGTGTCATATGCGATCATTATTTGTTTTAATTTTTGATAGTTTCTTTGCATATATATTGGTAGTCGAATTAGTACAACCTAAAACCAGTAATGTGTTTCATCTCCGCCATATTACGACGACTGAATTTCTTCACAATCACAATTAACAATTAAATTAAAACCACAACAATCAGCTCATAATTTTATCTAGAGGTAGAATCAGGCGCTATATTTTGGAGCTGTATCTAATTACATTACTGAATTAATGGATGTGGCGTCTTTTGTCTCTAGTGCTTATGTCTCGAGCACTAACGCGTTTCTGGAAAGGATAAAAGGTATAATTAAGGGCACCGCTTTATAATGAACAGACTTTATTACAACCATTAAGTGAACATACCGTTCGTCGCGGCTTCATATTACAAAAACAGATATTATCACAAATACGTATCTCTTGTTTAATTTTCAAAAACTGCGTAGTGGTTGTTATCAGAAAATTCTGTATGGGAGGCTTTCAAGAAATCAGTGGCCTTTGCTTAATAAAAAAGGTAAACCTATTAAGCTGCTTATTAACTGTAATCAAGATCCTTTACGTTCTTATATAGCCGCCTTACTTAAATATAGCTCCTGCTATAACCATTTTCCAGTCTACTGGGTGGACAACAAAACGAGTAAAGAAGTACTTCCGTTGACCCGCCTCTAATGTTGACCGAGTCATTGCTCCTCGGCAGTTCAGCTTAATGTTTAATTAGTTTTTACCAACGTAAACTGTTTAATCCCAGTTAAAAGTAATTTATAGTTGTCCTTTATGAAAAAAAAATAGCACAAAGTGCTTCAGATTTAAAAGGTGTATACTAAGTAATAATTACGCAGTTTTAATTACGTTTTTAGGGAGTTTAAAATTTATTAATAACAATGCTCTCCGTTCATACTTAATAAATGGTATAAGGCGATGAACAACTTTTTAAAACGATGGCAACGCATTTTCGACTTGACAGGCGAAGGTATTATTTTTTAGTAACTTGGCAACAAAACGGGCACGGCATTCACCTGATGGTAAGTGAAACGCTTGACTATAATAACGGCGCTAGTAAAGATGGTATTATACACAGCATCTCATTGCGCTCGTCGCCTTAAGACATTAGTTGTCAAGTTTCGTTACCTTAGTAATCAAACTAGTTGATGATCTTCAATAGATAATGATATTCAATTCTTCACAACACAGTAATGTTTACACATTAATATTTGTCGGGTGCAATAGGAGCTGCAGTGGTACCTACCTAGACGGTCTGTAGTAACCGAGACCTATCCCTAATAAAACCAGTACTAGTGGTAAAACAGGTGGCAGGTTGCTATTACAGTGTTCACATAACTAAAATACGAGTACAATTATTCATGAATTTATAATTTCCAATCAATCTTAAATCTTCGAATACTGTACAGTTAAGAAAAAACAAAAGAGTAAAAAACAGCGCTATATTAGCATAATGTAATTCCAAATTAAGCATCACTAAAACGGGATCCTTTACAGTAATTGGTGGGGAGTGAAAGGTAGGTAGATTTAACCTCATTAAGTCGTTGGACCTGCGGTGCTGCAGTGCACCATAATACTCTCCAATTTTCGGATCGCTTTGTAAAAGTGCTCTCTAGACGCCTGCACTTATTAACACTTTAACGAATCTTAGCTTAACTATTATATACCAGCATAATTTTTGAAAAATCCATCAACTCGATAACGACTTGTTTCTTCGTTATCATATTAGTTTTGATGAAAAAATTGTGGTCAATACGAATGAACAATCAATTCTATTCGATCCATTCACCCCCGAATATTTAAAATGCAAGTTTGAGTTCCAGGGACATTCCCTCCAACGCTGTCTTCGGTCTACAGCTAGTCCTGTTCTTCACATACCTTTCAGTCAATCCAATTTCCTGTACAATTCTTTCACTCCTCGATCTGTAAGACTGTTGAACGAGCTTCCACCTAGTATACGGGCAGCTCGCACCAAGGCTTCTTTCAAGCGACTGCTGTGGGAATATTACACCACATTATAATATATCCTTTCTTCCATTCGTGGAGTTCATGTCAGCTA
>DWLS01006729.1:0-11368 GCA_018246255.1 Pachliopta kotzebuea | reverse complement strand
CGTGCGCTCCGCCCCAGGGGCGCGAGGTATGCAATTTAATGCATTTCCATCATGTAAATCAAAAAAAAAAAAAAAGGCGACGACTGAGTCGTTGCGCTAGAGTAATCTATCAAGTTTGCTTTGAACCTGGGACTGCGAGCAAAAAAACCGAATGCACCTGCCATTCGGTTCCTGTGTGATTCATTCGCAGCTGCCACAGGATGCACGTGGGCGATTGCCGTCCTTATTGCCACACTCCAACGGAACTCTTGACTTAACTGGCTAATGCTTGCATAACAGTTATGAGATGTAAAGGAATTAATGAACATAGTCATATACTACTACTACACCATCCTAGTGCAATCACTTCAACAACAATCTTAACTGTAGTTAGAAATTTTAAATAATAATATACAGTAAATTCAAACTACAATAGCAATCTAAATTAATATTTAGTTTCAAAACTTTAGGTAGAACAAAAATTTGCCTAATGACCTGATGAAAATAAAATGAAAAGAATGGGAAATCAAATAGCGGCCTATGTTCATCAATAGGTTGAATAATGATGATGATAATCTTTAAAAATCTTTAGAGTAATTTTTTTAATTTTTAGGCGACTAGCTTCGTTACTTTATAACACTTATTTCGCTACAAAAACTTGTTAACTTTGTGAAAAGTTACACGTAAATGTACTTTGAATTATTACCCTTCTGTTGTCGTTTAAAAATTTTAACTTAAATTTTATCATTGCTAAGATTATTTATAACTTATGTAACAACGAAGTTTTACTTATTATTTAAATATTGTACTAGAAACTTAATTACATTTATCAACGGAACTTTGTATTATACATGCAATGTGAATTATATAAGTTCAGTTAGATTATAAATTGTAAAAAATAGGATATTTACTGTTCCCAAAAAAAAAACTTGCTTAACAACTACTTTGTAGGTCAATGGCGATGAACAAAATAAATTGTTTTGGCAATACTAATTGTTTTGTCTCGACCCGTAATGGATTAGTTATACTATAAACTACAGTTACGTCTAACAATATTCTATTATGCCGCGTTATAGTTTTGGGCAATACTTTTTACGTAACTCTACGGAGTCACTTCGAAGGTTTTATGCGAACTGAAGTCATGTAAGCGATACAGTGCTCCACATTGCGCTCGTTTTGAAGGTAAATACTTCCATGTAGTGTACAAAATAACAAGTGGTTCACAAGATGGTAAGTGGAATAAGGCGTAGTGGACGTTAACCACAACACGGCCGTGCTTGCCCTGTGACGTAGATACGGTGTCTGTTACTCAAGTAATTTCACTTGCTACAAAGCTCTTGAAGCCAGAGCCACAATACCTGATTCATTCCCACATTACATGGTACCAAAGTGACAGTTTCTTTAATGAGTCCTAAATAAATTGTTGTTCCTAACTATTTAAATCTGCTTGTGTACCCATGAGGTATATGACTATACGGGTATATATATGTGAATGTTCAATTCTTGGCTTGATTCCGCCTTAATGATGCGCCTACTCACAATCTCCGAGTTTAAGCACCGCACCGGATTCTGTGAAACGGATATTTATTATAGCCGCTGTTCATCTACAGATCCTTTAAAAATACACACCCACATCTCAGTAGATAAATTTGTATTTTGATCGCAGCTTGAAATCAGTCTTTGCTTATGTTGATGCTAATTTTTGGATTTTAATACATTTTTGAATATTTTTATAACAACTATCCTACTAATATTTCACTTTCATGGCGTGCGTTCGTGGAGAATGGGATGTCGCTATGCCAACTTAATGCCTAACGTATGCTTTATCCTACTAATATCTTCTTTCTTGGCGTGCGTCCGTGCTGAATATGATGTCGCTATGCCAGCTTAATGGATGACGTATGCTATATCCTACTAATATCTTCCCTTTCTTGGCGCGCGTCCGTGCAGAATAGGATGTTGCTATGCCAACTTAATTAACAGACGCCTCTGTTTATGACATGATTATTCTCATATCAAATATTATATTCAGATAAAACCTTTAGTTGCGAATGCAACAGGCAATTACTAGTAATTAGTAATAATATACTATGGAGATGTAGTAGTTTTCTATCCGATGATTCACCTGCCTAATACAATGTGGGATTTGTTAGACTGTTATCCATATATATAAGAATATAGTATGCAGAACAATTGTGTGTAAACATAACTGTGCTCCAGTTTGAAGGGCGTTTCTAAGCTAGTAAAATTACTGAGGTAACGAGACTTAACACTTAAGTCTCACTGCGACTAGCACTATGTTTTGTTCCATCTTAACAAGAGCTACGTTGCTATGGGCTAGCGTATCACTTACCATCAGGTGAATGCCTTGCTCGTCTCGTCGTCTCATTGAATGAAATAAACATGACAGTACTCATCGTTAACTTAATAAATTATCTCTCGTTACCGTAGTAATTTTACAAGATTCTAAACCATTCAAAACAGACTAGCTTCTCCACAAGAATAGTCGAGGCGTGAGTAACTGTTTGTAGCGATTGGAAACTACCCGCCAGTAGTATTACTATTCGGGTTGAAGTTGACTTGAACTTAATTATATAAGTTGTATAGATACTTAACACATTACGGTGTGCGGTCGCGGGAACGAATGCAGTTAGTAACATGGGGTCAAGCACTCACGAGTACGTCTAGTCGTATCGAGCGCTGACTCATGCGCCTACTGCATATACAACATATTTGCTAGATAAAAATGATCCTTAATAATTAGTAGATAAAGTAAAGATTTGTATAACATGTAGTGTAGTTATATCCCGCAGTGCGTGTAAGGATTTGTACACAATTAACTCCAAGCGACGTCTAGATTGCAGTGTTGTGTCGGTCAGTGAGTGTTACTGCAATTATGTTAAGTACTTACCTTGAATTAATTATTTAATAGTACAACTTTCTATAGTAAATTAGTTTCTTTGTAGTAGTAGGTAGTGTAGTAGTTTAGCGGAAGGCACCGGTGAGTTCCGTAGGAGATCCCGAGGCCTTCCGCTATGCACTGAGAATGACCACCGAGAGGGTTTCAGTTGGTATATATCCCACATAACCCTTACTTCCCCCAAAAAGCAGAGTATCTTATGAAGATTTCCCCGCGATACAAAAAAGGTAGTGTAGTAGTTTGGGTTCTGTTGTATGTGTAGCCACGTTAATAAGATACATTTCTTTAGACAAAAATATATAAATATTCTAGATGTTCAGGATACGTATTGATAACGATGTAAACTATTTTTGTATACATCTTAACTTTCTTTAAATGAACTAGAAAAATATTATAATATACTTTAAAATTGATATAATGATTGGATTTTTGTATTTCCATTAAAAATCGTAATTATATACAGTAATCATTGTCATTAGTAAGTTAGACAACCGTAAAAAAATTATGTTTAAATATTATGTGAAGAAACAAGCCTCAGCTTTCGCACTTTCCAAAATTACGCTCCGGAACATTTTTGCGCAATTAAAGTTATTTAAGTTAAATATATTTTTTTTAATTCACTTACCGGAAACGTGTCCTGGTGTATGAAAGGGTACACTAATGGTGACATAACACTCTTACGGAAAGTAATAATAGAGTAACATTACAGTCATCACTTATAACATAAATAGTCATCAACATTTCAGTCAACTGAAATTTATTACTGAATATCGTTTGATAATTTTCAGCTGCTGCAGCTATGTGTAAGTACATGGTCTCCCCATTAAAATCCTTCTCGATCATCAGAAGTCTAATCTTTACTTCATAAAAGGATTAGTTCTTTCAAACACTTATGTAACATGTGACCTGTATAAAACCTTCAAAAGAAGTATAGTGTGGGATAAGATTAAATATATCTACTTTAAATGAGGCACAGGTTCTTCATTATAACAATTTATAAAGGCTTTTTGAAACCATTATCATCAACCGATTAACATCCTTCTCTGGACATAGGTCTCATTTGAACTGCTCTGTAGTCTGAGGCTAATGAGAATAGGACTAAGGTAAGATTGTCATAGAAGGCTACTAAAACGGTTTTTGGATTCGTGGTCTTTGAGGGTAAGGGTCCTGGTTGCTCACTAAACAAACCAAGGTTGGATGACTGAAATGAGGTGGTTCTGTTTTTATTTTATGTCCTAACATAGTGGAGGCTGTTGAGGAAGGTTACGATCTTTCCTCGGATGCGGTTAGGCTTAGTACAGAGAAGCATCGGTGCGGTTTATAGGAGATCCCGTGGGCCCCACATCGCACGACCATCAAGGGGTTTTAGTGAGTACAAATCTCACATAAGTTTTTCTCCCAGAAACAGAAAGATTTGGAAGGTTTTACTTTTAAAAAACAAAACAAATTTCATTTGAAGACAATCTCTTAATTGTATATAGCCAGTGTATGTATGTTATAGTTTTAATTCAAGCGTAAACAGTTGTTGGCTGAAATAAAAAGACAATTCACACAAAATCGGATCTACAGGATTTTTAAGAGTAGAATGAGAATTAGTAATATTTCTCATGTTCCATAATATTAATTGATTTGCTTTGTGCAGTAAACAATCGCTTGTGAAATTTAATTTTCCCATACGTAACAGAAAAGTTGCATTGAGAAATCAGCGCAGTATGTTCAATGTGTCAATGGTAGAAAAATAATGCAACGGATCTTTGTAGAAGAAAAGGTAACTGTATTTTATTTTATAACGGCGCAGCATCAATTGAGCAGACCAATTTATTTTCTATCGACTTGAAATAAGTGAAAACTGGTGATTAGTCTCCGTTGCTGGAAACTGTTTAGGTAGGTAAAACCGCAGATCCAAATAGTAATGTACTAACATTACTGTGTTTCGATTTAAATAGAGGTAAGTTAGTGATAACCTAGTGATATGAACGCCGGCCTGCACCAATGAATTTTTCAATTTATTTGCAGTTAACACCAACTAATTAATTATTTAATAGTATAACTTTCTATAGTAAAGTAGTTTCTTTGTAGTAGTAGGTAGTGTAGTAGTTTAGCGGGAGGCACCGGTGAGTTCCGTAGGAGATCCCGAGGCCTTCCGCTATGCACTGAGAATGACCACCGAGAGGGTTTCAGTTGGTATATATCCCACATAACCCTTACTTCCCCCAAAAAGCAGAGTATCTTATGAAGATTTCCCCGCGATACAAAAAAGGTAGTGTAGTAGTTTGGGTTCTGTTGTATGTGTAGCCACGTTAATAAGATACATTTCTAGACAGAAATATATAATTATTCTAGATGTTCAGGATACGTATAGATAACGATGTAAATGTACTCTGACGGTGAAGGAGAACATCGTGAGGAAACCTACACACCTATGTGATAACCATCCGTGTTCGGACTAGTATGTAAAATGGAGAAGGCAATAGCAACACAACTCCATTATAACTGACAAGAAAGTCGTCGTGTGGTTCACTTTATATGATGACCACGACCCTCAGTCATGATTAAATATACGACTTAGAAGAGAAAAGCTAGTGAAATTACCGAGGTATCGAGACAACACTATAAATCTTAAGGTGACGAGCGCAATGTGATGCTGTGTATACCATCTTAAACAGCGCTTTGTTATAGGCAAACGTATCACTTAATTTCAGGTGAACGTAGCTCGTCTCGTAAAATAAAAAAGTAAATGCATTAAAACCTCGGCATTCTATATCGTTGATGGTTATGAAATTTCTTCACTTAAGTCACATTCACCTCCATCCCACTTTAGATACAGTTTGGATGAACGCCAAACAAATTTAACTAAAACTCCGAAAAGATACATATATTTCTATAATAAAACTTTACAGGTTATTGGTAAACTATACATTCGAACTTGACTTTAAAGTAGTACTAACAGATTCTTTATTATGGCGGAAACTACTTAAAGCTCTTAGATATAATAATCTATTTTCCATATATCTTTATACATTATTCAACTTTAGATCTATCTAGTTAGATCTACTAACTACCTAATTACAATTTTTTTTTATTCGACAAGGCGACGAGGCGAACAAGGCGTTCACCTGATAGCAAGTGAAACGCTTGCCTATAACGTGGCGCTGGATAAGATAGTATACACAACATCATATATCGAACGTCGCCTTGGGACGTAAGGTGTTAAATCTCATCACCCCAGTAATTTCATTAGCTACAACGCCTTTTGATAAGGAACAATGATATCTGCAGAGTACTATTAGCCGGCTGCAATAGGAGCTGCTGTGGTACCTACCTAGACTGTATCCTGCAACAAAGACCTTCCACCAGTTACTAAGAGTTGTTTACACATAAATTTCCTTCTAGAATGAAACATTATCACACCTTGTGGATATTTTTAAACTTTCACATAAGCTCAAGTATTTACCGCTTCAACACCGACTCCATTCACGGAAGTGCGACACGATTTTACGATCTGCAGAAGTATGGATCTCTTTTATCCGAGGAATGGATGGTCTACTCATATTTTACAGTGCTTGAGTTCTGATAGCGCCAGAGGTAAAAGTATATTTCATTGATATTGCTTTTGGATATAAATTAAATATTTTTTTTAAAACAAGGTAGTTTAGTTTACCGGTGGTATTTTTAGATTCTTTCTCTCGCAAAGTTGGACAGGGAATTTTACTATCTCTTTATTCTTTACTTCATTTTTCCGTTTTCTTCCCGACTTTACCATCTATCTTTCATAACAACCTCTATCATTCCTTCACAATAATCTTTTTAAACACATCTACCACATTTCCACTTCTATTTTCTATTCATATTTTGGTTTGCTTAAGACTTTATTACAATATTTTCTTCAAACTATTACTTTACGGTGGTAGGTCTCTGCTGTCCAAGACCTGTTTGGATAGGCACCACCGCAGCTCCAAACAATATAAACTTCAAATTGTAACACATCAAGTGTTACAATTTGAAGGTAGTTGTACATACTAAAATCACTAACGAGACTAACCATCTTATTTCTAAAGGTGAAGGCATTATACTATCACTAGCGCTATATTATGGGCAAATGTATTCCATACTCAAGTGAACGAGTTGATAGTATCGTCGAATAAAAACATGGGACTTTTACCATTCATTCACGTCAAATCGTCCTATACAAACAAAACAACCCGTTACTAGTTAATTAAGTGTAATTTAAGTTAACTTCGTTAAGAGCGTAGGCAGCTCCGGCATTGAGGTCATTGGTGGACCTGCAGTAAATCTGATACGGGCTCATTATGTGTAGCATACATGATACAATTAATTTGGACGAGGAGGTCCAAATAATCAGTAAATATTTTAAGAAAAACTATAAAATATAACTCAGTGTGAAGATTTCATAGATATTTGTATATTAAATATAATTTACCTCATTTTTAGAGTTAGCTTTTAATCATGCTATGTACTAAAACTGTCTTATTAAAATTGTTTAAATTTTATATGTGAATGTACATATAATAAATAAAAATAAAAAGCGTTTATTCCTCTAAAAAAACATTACACTATCCTTATTTAAACAACAATGTCTGTCCGTCAACAATTTTCAATCCCGAGAACTACAAGGTGTAGGAGCTGGTGCTGAACATTTGTTATACAGATAGATCTCGCTTAGATAACTTTAGAGCCGATGGAATTTTGTTGGTATGTGGTCGGGTTCCCGAGTTGTAGGTGAACAAAATTTCAGAATTTTCTATGAGCCGCTTGTATACATTATTTATCATTCATATATCATGTTGACTTTCTATTAATTTAATAAATAATCACAAAAACTACAACCGCGATATTATTGAACGAGATCTACTGAATGGTAGAATAAGTTAAAAAAAAAACATGTGCTTACTGAGAGTGACAAAGACAACCTCTTTAAAAATATGAATATTCGTTTTATAAACATGTATGTTTGTATACAATAATCAATTATACTTTATCAAAAAATATTTAACTTTGAGATTAACTGAAACTAGTGAAGAAAATACATAGAACCATAATATTGAGATTAGGAGTATATTAAATGTTATTATATTTTGTCACTCGAGTGACGTTAGATTGGATTAACATTTATTACTAAAAAATGGTTACAAACAAAATATTTAATGTCCTTGAATTCTGATCTAGATTTGTACTTGTTTTTTACTATGCATAGGTTAATGCTGGACCTCGATCCCACACGGTGTAAAGTGACAACGTAGTGTTAGGTACTTCCACTTGTCATACAGAAGTCTATGTGCTCTCATAAGATTTAACACTAATCATTTTTTTGGTATAGTGTGACACATAGAAGGATATATTTTTTCATATTAATTACAACAAATTTTTAAATATATATGACGCAAAGCAGGTACATCTGTGATACCGGAGAATGTATAAGTAGGTACCAGCGCAGCTCCTATTGTAACCGAAAAATAGTAGTGTTCCGCTTTGAAGGGAGTTGTATGCTAGTGAAATTACTGGAGTAATAAGACCTTACACCTGATGTTTCAAAAGGATGAGTGCAATGTGGTGATGTGTATACCATCTTAACTAGAACCACGTTATGAGTAAGTGTATCACTTACCATCAAGTGAACGCTTTGCCCGTCTCTTCGCTCCTTCATGAGCGTGATGTAAGTGTAAGTAACTGTTTGTTCTCACGAAGAATGAAATATAATAAATTAAAAAAAAGATGCGTTTGAAATAAATTTTACTAAATCAATAAATTTTCATCAGAAAAAAAATATAAATAAATTCTTCATCACACTAAACATTTAAAAAAAGCTTGTACAATCCAAATGTGAAATTATGGAGTCCCTATTAGTAGACAAGGCGCCAAGTGTGATTAAGGATTGAGCTCCAACAAACAATTAAAAGACTCGGCTGCAGTTTCCTGGAAATGATAACGTCAGATTTAAAAATGGATGCTCCGGGTTCATTACTAAGATTGAAGTTAATTAAATTATTACTTAATTCAAGTAGCATTTACATAGCTTTTGTTAGGGTCTCTCACAAAATAAAGGGTATAATAGCTCAATTAATTTAACTAGAGCTCTAATGCGGGTAGACAAAGAAATTAAAAAATTAAACATTTTAAATCTTTTCACAAAAAAATCTAAAAATAAACTAAATTAATATGTACTTGAAATAAAGATATATACAAAACTAATATTATAATACTAGTAAGAGTGGTTTTACAATGATAGTGAAGAAGTGCACGTGATGGTAATTAAGACTGCTCTAAATTACCACAAGATGAGTCAATAACAAAACGTGAGTCATGGATCCTTGTCATTTCATTATATGCATGTTTTTCATCTGAATGATTACCACAAATTAATCGTATAATTCTCCAACCTGACGACCAACCAGTAATGGAAAAGTTCATTAAGAAGAAGAATCAATGAATGAATAGCAAATGCAACATACGATTGTTATTAGTAATTCATAGACAATTTTGTTTTTGTATAGGAATCTTACATGGGATAGATAGCCTTTTGATAACCGGATAATCCCTCCCCAGGGTCTGTCTTAAAGGTCTTGGCTCAATTATAAATCCATTGGCAGAATTATTATCTTCTCTAATATATACTGATCTATGATGATACTGTAACTTACAGATATAATAAATTTATATTTGTACAGTAACTTTAGATAGCCTTAATTTTTTCTTTATGAATCCGCCACCGGGCTTAGAAAACTAAATAAAATTTGTTTTGGAATTACTCACAGAAAACAACATCCAAAAACTCTTGGGCTGAAATGAGGATGATGATGAATCAGCTGCGTATTACTCTGAAATTTACTGATAATACTATATTGTTGAGTAACTTTAGAAATTTAACAAAGGTTTTTTTCTTTTTATTTGAAGAGTCGCAAGTTAGTTCACGTAATGGTAAGTTATACGCTTACCTATAACAACGTAGCGCTAGTTAAGATGGTATACACAGCATCACATTGCACTCGTCATCTTGAAACAGGATTAAGTCTCATTATCATAACAATTTGGCGCTGGTTGAAATAGTGTACACTGCATAGGCACAATATGTAGTTGTCTTAGAAAAAGATGGTAAATCTCGTTACCCAAGTAATTTCATTAGAATACAGCACCCTTTAAACAGGAACACTGTAATGTTTGCAGAGTGCTGTTTGTCGGCTGCAGTAGGAGCTGCGGTGGTTCATACCTAGACGATCTTTGGTAACAGAGACTCATTACCGGTAAACACCAGTCACACACACAGACGAGTAACAGAGATAACAATTGAGCTCATTTATCTGCACCTCGATACCGTGGGATTACGGTCAAACGCGTACCTGTATAAACAGGAAGTGGGTGTTCCTGTATCAAGTTTGCGAAATAACGGCAGTTTGTGTAACCAACATTGGTCACACAAACAAAATCGTACCAATTTTTATAACAATAGACAGACTAACAATTAAGTGTCACGGTTATAAATAATAAAAGTGGCCCATACAAAATTCTGAAACTTTGTGCGCCCACAACTCGACAACCCGACCACATTACCAACAAAATTCCAACGGCTCTGATCTTATGTAAGCGAGATCTGTCTGTATGACAAATCTCAGCACCAGCTCCTACCCCTTGTAGTTCTCGAGATTGTAAATTATTGACGGACGGACATTGTCGTTTAAATAAGGATAGTTTTTATATATGCATGGTCACGGCTAAGTTACATCCTCATTGCTCCAAATGAAGGACGAATCAATTGTTATAAAACATGACCTAGTTTTTCAAAGTAGGTCTTTTTTCATACTGCGAAGAACATGATAAGTATGAAACAGTTTTTAAATTTTTTCACGTTTTAAATATTTCGTATTATTAGTATACAATATATTTATTATTCAAGTGACATCTTATGTATAAGAATCTCCGGCATGATATCAAATTATTTAAGTATACTTGCACAAGCAACTTCTCTCTTTCACAATTGTAACTGCAAATACCCCTATTTATGAAAATTTATAAGGTTAATTTCAAAGCTGGAGTGATCCAAACTGCAATAGCGGATCGAACATCCACATTCGCCAAAAACTTGATATCTTTGGCGAATGTGGATGTTAAATGTTGATAATCAATGTTTCTTAGCAATCATTGAGTTTGACAGAAGTTTTCCATCGATCTATAAGGATCTCACCTGTGAGTCACATCCGGCACCACCACGCTCATCACCAGACTTCATTCGCTATTCATAATAGCACGAGCTTATGTTAAATGTACGAGTATATATGATATCGCTTATGTTAGTTTCATTATCGCACGACTACCAGTTCGATTCCCATTTGTAAACTATTAGTCTATCTATAGCTATAGAGCACTTACTAACAAGAATCCCGATAAGAGTGAAGCCATCCACTTCACTCGCTCCCGTAGTCCGCGCACTCCCGAACGCCGTAAGCGCAAATCTCC
>DWLS01006728.1:0-11369 GCA_018246255.1 Pachliopta kotzebuea | reverse complement strand
GAAATTAGAACAGTGTTTTGTAACTACCAGTACTCAAAAATTACAGTTCAACATTTAAATTATAGATGGCGCTAGGGTCGCGCCGTCATATATATATATATATTGTTATAATCTGTATATTTATCAAAATATCAATATGAATACCATACACGATAGAAATACTAGAAATAAAAATAAGCTACCTGCGCCTTATTTTCGTTTAAAAAATTTTATGGAACCTTCATAGGGCTCGATAATACAATCCCACAAACTGTCTTAGACTTTTCTCTTCACAAATTACAAAACAAAATTAAATGTACAGTAATTAGTAAATCATATTATAGCGTTGATGATTATTGGAATGATAATGATGTGTGGAAATAAAATGCGTTGATTCTCGGGCAGCACGTAGTCACGTAAGACATTTTGTAATAAAAATAAAATTTTGTACTGCTTCCAGGGTTTCTTGCGCCCATTCCTCTCAGATTCGAGGCTTTTGCTTTGCGAATTCGTGGTAGATTTTTGAAGTTTAAGAAGTGAATTATTATTCGTATATTGATTAAAAACTGACTTTGTTGTTAGTGTCTATATTATCTATTTCATAGCAATCTTTTTTTGGAATATAATAAAATGCCTTAAATTTGGCGATTTCTCCCGGTATTTTTAAAGCAAATTAAATAGAAGTTAGTTTTATTTGCATACCTTAATATTAAAATAAAGTCCTTGATTTCATTCTGGTGTAAGAACCCCTTTGAATTAGTCACTACATTCATATTGTAAATCTCCCGCCACGACAAATTTGCGGTTCGTGACGTCAATTCATGAGAGCCGGAGTATGTTAGGTAAGCACGCTTCATCACTCATGGTCTCATTGTCACTTAAATCCATGTGAATTTAAGATCAATGGTTTAGTTATTAGGCCATTGTAGATTCTTTTTCAATTACAATCTAGGCTTAGAAGCAATTCGTAGTGTTTGTAAAACGTGAATCTAATAGGTGCACATTTTACACGCTCACTGAGCGCAGGTTATGGTTCTATAGAGGCAGACGGCGGTGAAGAGGCGCGTAGCGAGGACGCCAAGGTAGTCGACAACGAGGGCGACAGCGTGGCCTACTCGTGGACCTTCTTCCACATTGTCTTCGCTCTCGCAACCCTTTACGTAATGATGACTCTCACCAACTGGTACAAGTAAGTATACTGATATATTACTAAAAACTACTGATAAATAGTAAAAAGCAGTTTCGTTACCTGACATGTCTACTGCGATTAAATAATGAATATACTTACGAAATCACTAGGGTAACGAGACTTAACATTTTAGGTCTCAAATCTTATTCGCAAATTTAGTCTTTATTACATAAGAACGTCGCGTGATTTTGGAGTGATAGAGTGCGAAGATGGTGAGGCGTGCCTCTTCCAGTGTAGTCTTGTTGTCCAACGTTGACAGCAGGAACAAACTCATTATGGCTGAACATTTAAATTATGATGGTGGTTGTTAGAGTAAAAAAATCCAAATTCATAATATTTGTCTAGAAAAACAGTTTTTTTTTTGTTTATTGTAATGTGTAACAAATGTTTTTTACAGCCCTAGCTCCCAGCTGTCTAAGGAAAACGTCGCTTCAATGTGGATAAAGATCACTTCCTCTTGGCTCTGCATAGCGCTCTACATATGGACCCTCGTAGCGCCCGCCGTTTTCCCCGACAGGGAATTCAACTAAACTATTCCCGACAACAAAAAATATTGTATAAGAATTATACGTGTTATAAATGTGCATTCTTAAAAATTCTTAACATTAATTTCTGTAATAAATTTATTCTAAACCAGTGTGCTTTAACTTTAGATACTACAACGCCGCTCACTATCACTCACGTTAGAGCCAAATGCTATTCTTTATTATATAACTAAAAAATCTTTATTACATCATTAATAACACGTACATCTTGCTATTAGAGCTTTAAACAAAAATTATATATGATTAAATATGTAAAAGTAATAATAAATATAAGGCCTTTTTTTTCATTATTAGTAGAGTTGTTTAATATCTCGCTAAGCAACGTGTTATTTCTTAGACTTTAAAAATGCATGTTCCAAAAGATATATTATATATATATGATTTAGATGTGAAGTATCACGATTAGTGCAATTCATCTACACTTACTGATTACTATTATAATCGTTACTAAGTCATTGAAACATAACTGTCGAGTCGTTTTAAACATTGATCACTCGTTTAAATAAAAAATGTGATAATATTGAGTTTTCAAAGAATTTTTCCGATACTTGGCTGCAGGATAATTATGTTTGCTTATTATATATTGTTTAAAACTAGTGATTATCTACTGCTATGAATATATGCTATTTGTGTACATGAGAATATATTTTAAATTATAATAAAGTGTCACCTGTCTCCTAGTTCCAACCACCAATTTTTCGCAATTCGTTAAGTATTTAAATAAAACATTCGAAACGTAATGTTTATTTATTTAAAATTATCATATCAGAATCCTTTGTTATTTCATATTTAAGAAGCTTTGCATAACTTTTTAATAATCTCTTCCAATAACACTTCACCTCTTTCATAGTCAAGTTATCCCAAATCTGTTGGAAGCCTCGATCGGCGATTTCTTTAGCTAAAGAATCATTTTGTTGAAAGTATTCTATGTATTTAATAATTTCATCTTGGTTAGCTTTTGCACTTATTGGAATATAGTGCACCCATGGCTTTAATGCTGGATAAAAAAATTCAAGCCATTCATCTCCAACATGAAACACTAAAGATCTGCAGAGGAACAAATGCTTGAACCGAAAACTAGCTGCAACTCCTCTGTAATTAAATAGATACTTATATTTGCAGTGATCTTCAAATGATACTTCTGTGGCGGGAGGAGCATAAAGCGTGTCCTGTTTGGAAAAGTATTATAAAATTAGTACATGTTTTCACAATATTCTTAGCTACCTAAACATCGTTATTGTATAAAGAAAATATGATAATATTTTAATACTTACAGCATCTGATTTCCATGCTTGATTTTTGGTGTACTGAGCGTCCACTAAATCCGGTCTAGAACGCGACAAATAAATTAAAGCATCCCTTTCTTCACTAGTTCTTGATCCTCTGAAGAAAGCCTTATTTTCTTTTTTATCCCACTGCCACCTTGAACATTAGTGATATGTATAATAAAATATAACACAAAATCAATTTTCAATTTAAAGAAAATAAAAAAAATGTACTTATCAGCAGCTGATGATATTGACAATCTGTGTTTATCCCAACGACCTATACCAGTTGGATATAAGGAAATAGCCGGTCCACCTTCCCAAAAGCTCCATGCAGGATAAATAATGTCATAATAATCTTTAGTCTGCAATTAATATTTGAAAGATCAGTTAGAGTTAATATTAAGACTAGTTTAAAAATGCTTGAAGAATTTTACTTAATATGTAATAAAAAGTGCAACAATTACATTTTGCAGCACATTCTACTAGTTACCTTCAGATATGAGATTGTTTGGTGGCAGAAATAGATGCTAAAAAGGTAAACTACACAAATAGCCTCTGCCAACCTGGTACCAATAAAATATAGATCAAGATTGAGATTTCAGGAAATCATAAATTTGATATGTACAGAAATAAAATTACCTATCATCTCACAATAAATAATATAGTTTTGAGTTTCAGTCAAAATGTTTATATATAACAAAGTATTTTAGTGAAGTTACTATTTGTAATTTTGATCAAGAAAATGTTAACCTTACTAAAAGAAAATACTGGTGCTTTTTTATGACCCCAGGCCCGATTAATTTGTGGCCAGTCCCTTGTATTTATAGCTACTTCCATATTTGGCAATTTAGGTGCCAGTGTAAGTAAAAAATGTTCCACACCAGCACACCTTGAAGGAAAGTGGCAGTCTTTTTGTCTATATACAATTCCATTAATGATCTGTAAAGTTACAAAAATGTAAAAAAAAAACATTTTTTTACTCAATGATACAGCATAAGAACAAGATTTTATATTAAACACAAATTTTGGAAAAGGATTTTGCAATATCTTTGATCTATTGTCTATTATTATATTATAAATATAATTATAGAACAAAACATAACCATGTATGTTGTACAGTCTTTTCAAATGATTTGCAATAAATATTAACATGCCACAGACAATGTGGTGAATATACCTGATATTTTGTACCCTTTGTGCTAGCTAACTCAAATTGTTTCTTATTGATTCCATCCTTAAAATGTAACAAATCCTGTTCCATAACAGTTTTATGACAATTACAATGGGAGTTTTCACAAGGTTTATATGTCTTGTTTGCTAATTTTATTTCTTCATTAATTTTTGTAGTCCATTCATTAATTTCTTAAAAAAAACAGAATGATTATATAGTAAAACAGTTAATCACAAATTTTTAAGCATAAAACAGAAATTTAATAAGAGATTACAAGGCATCCAGCCGAATAAAAAAATTGCAAACAAACAATTGTAATTTGTCTATAATCTCGAGTTTTTTTTATTTTATTCTAGCCTAATTTTTGTTTGTAATAAAAGCTGCTTATTTGTCACTATATCTGATAACAAAAGCACTGATATTTCTTTATACAAAATTTTGTTAGTACGAAGGGCATAGTTACATACATCCTGACCTTTCAAGTAGTTAACGTGATTAGTGGATAAACTAAACAAGAACCTCGTAAATGAGTAGAACATATTGCAGGGAATAGTACGAAATTTGAGTGGCTAACAAAGAATATATTAATAACTAGTAAAAGAAAATCATGTAACTCTTATGTTCACAGAAAGTCCAGGAAGCTGTTAAACATAACACACCTCTTATATATCTATTTTTGTTTTGTAAGCAATTAGATTCAGACAAACATTGTTCTGATGCATTATAAACGTGTAGATTTACTAATAAACAAAACAACGCTAGAAAAAAGTTAATATTATTTTTTAACCTGACAAATATAAAATTCATGGTGTTAATAACACACATACAAACAGAAATTATTAAACAAAACAAAATCCTATCAACAAATGTCAAAATGACGGTGCCGCCATAAGTTATAGAAGTGAGTACTGTAAATTACATTATTCGTACTGATGCCGAGATGGCAACAAATAACTTCGTTGTATACTATATTTTAAAATAGTTTATTAATTTTAAATAGGCTTCCATTAAAGAATAGATGCGTTATTATACTTGTGTTGTACAATTTTGTATATAGAGAAAATGAATATAAGCATTTTTATCTTTACTATAATCACTGCTACTACTTCATGTTGGTTATTTATTGTTTTTGGTTGACTTCTTATAATAAGTGGAATATTGATATTTTTCGATTGATTAGTTTTGTATTAAATGCGGTATGTTAATATTATATTATGTAATGAAGTAGAGTATTCTCAGACTTATCCATGTACTACAAAATGTATCAAAATAGTGTAATCATGAACAAATTATAAACTAAAATGTTGTACCTGTTTTTGTTAGGTCCTGTTTATTCTTCTGTGTATTTTTGATTTTTTTTTCAAATTAAGTATATCCTTCCCAAATCATAAATTCTCAACAAACGTTATCACAACAATAATGATGACGAGTTTGTCGTTAGTTTTGCTATATTGAAACTTCTTAAATTTGAATTAATAGTCTAGTTACCAGACGATAATACTTAAAAAAACTTTGTAATGAAATAAAACAACAGGTTTTATTTTTTATTTGAAATATAATTGATATAACACATTAATCAAATATTATGTATTACCTTAGACACAGTAACTATGAAATAAACTTATGTTTATTATTTATGCTACTAAGATTTTTTTATTCTTATACTTTAGAATTATGTTAGGCATCATTGATTTTATCTATAAAAATATAAATGCATTAGTCAAAATAATCCTTTTGTTCTACCATCTTGTTACATAAATGTACGAAAAGTTTTTGAGTAATATATTATTGGCGTTGTAAATAAACACAAAGTGAGCACACATAATGTTTATCTTAAATAATAAAAATATTTATAAAAATAGTATTTTAGCGTAAATTATTAAATAAAGGGGTTCATTTGATGATATTATAGATCAGTATAAAATCATCGACGCTGCTGCAATCATTTACGCTGTTTTAATACTAACTTGATTTCGATAAGTACTTTAGAGCGACATTGCCAGAATTAACATTATATTATATATAATAAAAAAAAATGTAATACAAATAAAAAGGCTGTTTTAACTATAAAACAGATAATGTTTCTGTTTCTATTAATTATGAATTATACTTATTTCGATAATTTATGTTCAAGTTGATCGGCTATAGCTTGAAGGAAGTCTTCCGTATGTAAATACATGCCCTCCTTTGTATTTGCCATGCCATGGATGCAAATAACCAAGTCCTTGGTCATTTTGCCGCTGTCGATGCATTCCACGCATGCCTGTGTCAAAAAAATCAGCATTAATATAAGTAATTTCCACTCTTATAATAATTTTTTTATTTGTCGAAGTAATCAAAATGTTCATCTAATGGTAACTGTAGTTCATATAACAGTGACTCTAAAACAATGTGGTGCTAATCAAAGAGTCAAGTCTTGCCACCCCAGCAATTTAACTAGCGCTGTAGCCTTTAAAACAGAGGCATAGTAATTTTTGCACACTAGTTTTCAGCGGTAGACAGAGGAGCTGTTTTGTTACCTTTTTTTAATGTGGAGGAAATGGCTTCGCATACCTGCCTTCGTGGGGGCAAAGACAGGTTATGTCGAACTTGCACCGACTAAAACTACCATGATGTCCCTCAATCTTCGCTTTACGGCAGAGTCACGGGAAACGCTTTCCCACACCTCCGCGACCCCGCCAGCGCCGCTGCACCGTGCAGCGCTACCACGGGAGAGATATTCTCTCCCTTTTTTCCTTTAGTTGGGCGGTCAGTAACATACAGCGCGTCCTCCTCGCGGCCTTTTATCGTTACATGGGCGACGGATCCCCCGAATCCGTTACCCAAAAGGCCATGAGAGCCGGAAAAGCTTGTTCTGCTGTGGGTCTGATCTTGGGCTCCATTGCCAACCATTACACGCCGCGGAGGATAGGGAGAACCACGAAATGCAATACCGACACTACTCTTCCCTCGCGGCCCAACAGCCGCCGCATCAGCGGTGCCGCACTGCTTAGTCACGGAGGGTACAGAGAGCGAGATTCGTAATACTGACACTGCAATCGGTGCTGCGGTGGGCAGTAAGCACGGCGCCCTGCGCACCGTACACTGCACCCACATGCTGCCGGCACACATCCGAGATGAACTACTCGTGCTCACCTGGAGCGGCCACCTGGGGCCGGCCCTACGCCACGGGTTAGCCGGTAGATTCCTTTTAGCTTCACCGTGGGTGACCAAGCCACGGCTACTAGAGCCCCAACGACACGACAAGGCGGGCTGTTCGGAGGGGCAGTTTTGTTACCTACCTAAATGATTCCTAACAACAAATACATTCAAAGAATTTTTAAATAGTATGCACTTTTATCGCAAACATTTTTTGAATATATCTGATGTGACAATTATTTTAATTATAATGTATTAACACACAAAATTCTAAATTTTGTAAATAACATAATTATGATAATGTATCTTAGATATGTAGGTAAAATAAGCGAATCTGGGCTGATTGTGTGGGACGGCCCCGATTCGATTGATATCGCAGTGCATACTGCATTACCTTATCGAGATATGCATGTACTATTTTGTGTTGCTATCAGTAACAAATAAAAAGAATAAAGCGGGCACATTAAGTTATTAAAATAAAAACAGACGCATGTTTTAATACCTACCCATGTGGGTAGGTATAAAGATACGCGACTGTTTCTTTAAATTTATATTCGTTTAGCTGAAATTTCGTAGGTAAAACTAAACCATGACACTCTTACCAAGACGCCTTTATATCAAAACCCAAATTAAAAAATATATGAAAGCGAAAACTCGAACTTTGTCTATGACTTGATAGGGGGATTAATCAAAGAAATCTACAAACCTGTAAAATGAAAACAAACTGAAAATATGCAGAAATATCCATTACCAATCTTTATAACATGCAAACTACCTTGTCAGCGAGATTGATTACTATCACCTCCATCTCCACTCTACTCTTAGCGTATTGCAAATGGAATATAGCGACTAAGTTAAACTCGAAAAATTTTAATGTCACGAGTGTTGCCACATTAGCATTAGCCATTTTTATTTTCATTTCCGAGGGGGAATCGTCGAAATGTTACCTTGCCTCCAGGGGAAGTCAGGATTACATGAAGATTTTTACCCAACATATCCCCCACAGTAGTTGTCCTCGGCATTTGGAAAAGTCACGGGATGTCCGTACAGAACACAACCGTAGTTTCTACTAATTTATGTAATCCCCAATATCTACACATCGTCCTCTTGTATCCTAATGTCATATTATAAGAAAATTAGTGACCGGTAGTTTCATCTTTCGCAAAAAATTAACTTTAGCCTTGAATATTAAGGGATTGAAATAATGAAACATCATAATACTTATAGTCGTTACCTCCTCGAGTGCCAGTGCAAAGCGTTCAAGCTCTGGTGTGGAGTCTAGCTTGGCGCGGTGTATAAGACCGCGAGTCCATGCGTAGATCGAAGCAACAGGATTAGTGGAAGTGGGCTTGCCCTGCTGATGCATGCGGTAGTGACGCGTCACAGTTCCGTGCGCTGCTTCCGACTCAACCGTACGCCCGTCTGGACACATCAGCACCGATGTCATCATGCCCAATGAACCGTACCCCTGCATTTGTATTTTATTACAATGGAACTATTCTGTTTTGCATGTTCGGTGAAAAAATTATGATTGTTAAATGAAGGGTTATTTTTAAAAAAAATCTATTTGTAGAAAACAAACATTTTAATATAGTTGTTGTAAAATTATTTTGTTTAGTCAATTAAATGTATGTAGTTAAAAGATATATATAAAAGAATAATAAAGGGAGTGAACCGGTATCACCAACATAGAACAACAGTTCTACAAGATAGAGACAAATACGCAATCTAAACTTCCAGTAATAGAGAAACAATCTAAGAAGAAAAAATAATGTACGTAATTTAGGTCAATCACTACCATGTGATAAAAAAGAAATAACCTGAGCGACGACATCAGATTGCACGTCGCCATCGTAATTCTTGCAGGCCCACACGAATCCGCCCGAGCTCTTGATAGCCTGCGCCACCATGTCGTCGATCAACCGGTGTTCGTACCATATCTTCGCATCTTCAAACTGTTTCTTGTACGTGCTGCAGGCGTTTTTATTTTCATTGACAAGACCATCATTCAACATGTATCATGATCAGTTTAAATGAAGATCCCATCATTTCATTAGTACCACTAATCATTTCAGCTGACTGTTTTCCTCCGCTGTACACAGGCCTCGTTGAATAATTTTAAGTGATACGGTGTTACCAATATGAACACCACCGCAAACAACGCTGCTTACCATCAAGTGAAATATTGATCGTGCGCTTGTGTATAATTATATATAAAAACCAGTACAAGCTATTTAAAACGAAAGTAACTAAATAATACTGCGGATACTAATATCATACTCAAATTTACCTCTCATAAATTTCTTGAAAGATATCTTTGAAACGACCATCATATCGCTTTAGAATTGTGTTCTTTGTGGAGAGATAAAGCGGCCATTTCTTTTGTAAAGCTACCTGTTAAGATAAAGAATTGATAAACATGCCACATTAAGATATAAATGTTGATTTATTCAAAAGCATTTATAGACAAATTTAACAAGCATGAAAAAAGATTTTCCAGTCCAAAGAATGATAAACATTCTGAAAGTTAATGCATTGAGCAGAATAAGGCGAGGCGACACCACCTGCTTATGGATTACACAGCTGAACAAAAGGGTCAAATCCACGTTCCCCAGTGGTTGGTCAAGGTCTCTTTATTTTTTACAAGTTAGCTAGATCCGATAAACCAGTTCATTCTTACCCACATTTAAAATGCGCTTTGCGTCCCGAATTCGTGAATACACACTCTTTGTTACAATTATATTAAATACAATGATTTAACCAAAAACATACTTACTTGAAAACTGGAATGTGCGAAAGCTTGAATTGATTCATCTGTATTATACATTCCTTGCGCTACTCCGGGGGACTTAAAGTCGTATAACAGATGTTTTTCCGTAGTCCCATCAGCTTTAGTGTAGACTAACTCAACCTTTAATCATCGATGATAATTTCTTAAAACATAAAACACAAGTAACAAGTACAGGTAAGAACAGAAAAGTTAAAAAGATGCTTTATATCCTTACCTTACTGCTCGTAGTTTCAATTATTCCAATAGAACAACATGAAAATTTTATATATCTTATTAAAACACAGCTACAATAAGTAGACTATAAAAATGAATACAAAAGTATAATGATCACCTTTCCGGGTTGAGGTACCACGAAATCTTGTGCTTTGTACTGATCACCGTGCGCGTGACGACCGATGACGATGGCATTAGTCCAACCGGGTACTACGCGGGGAATGCTCTTGCATAAGATTGGCTCACGAAATACCGTACCACCGAGTATGTTTCGTATTGTACCATTAGGACTCAGCCACATCTTTTTTAATTTAAATTCTGCAAAAATAATTAAGTACACGAATAAGTTTTTCCTCTCTGTAGAAATTGAGGTCCCTCGAAAAAAAATTAACAAATCACCTTCAACTCTTTGCTCGTCTGGTGTGATTGTAGCGCACTTAATACCCACATTGTGCTTGAGGATGGCGTGAGCGGCGTCAATGGTCACCTGATCGTTGGTAGCGTCTCGGTGGGGTAGACCCAAATCGTAATACAGGCAATCCAACTACAACATAAACCAGTGAATTCATGGATTTATCTCAATTTAATCTAAACTATTAGTAATTATACTTTGTTTGCAATTGCTAATTATTATGTAATTTATCCTTTTTACATGTCCCAAAACTTAACATTTATGAATTTTTTGTTTAAAATACAATTATAGCGCCACATAACAACGAAAAACTAAGTCAACAACCAAACTTGCTTTATTTAATGGTATCTAATTTTTGTATTTATAAGAAAAAGCTGAAAAGAAAATTAAATATTTTAATAATCCTACTAATATCTTTCCTTTCTTGGCGTGAGTCCCTACAGAATGGGATGTCGCTATGCCAACTTAATGGCTGACATATTGTTACGAGCGGGGGGGGATAGAGGCAAAACACCATTGGAATTTTATTATTCTCCCTTTATTTCGATGCTGTCACCAACCATTTTTTCTGACGTCTGCCACGTCATTTTTTTACTCATCGATAGATGACGTCGCGACATTGCCCTCCGGTAAGTCATGCTCGTCCCGAGCATCATTGGACCC
>DWLS01006727.1:0-11371 GCA_018246255.1 Pachliopta kotzebuea | reverse complement strand
TTTTACGTATGTATAGGTTAATGCTTGACCACGATCCCACCTGGTGTTAAGTGAAGATGTGGTCGATGATGGTAAGGTGCATTAACCTAGCAAATGCCTATTCACTCTTTTCTTGAAGACGCCCATATCGTAATTGGACGGGAACACTGACTGAAGTTTACAATAAATCATTGTAAACTTAGGATAATATTTTATTTAGGTGTTTGGTTAAATAATTAAAATGTTGCATTAATTATTGTTTTTATTTACGGTTGTCAAGTTCTGGAAGCGCGCAACCCAAACAGCAATGGCGAAGTGCGGGTCGCGCATGCGCAGGCATCGACTAGCGGCGTTGCCGGCCGGCCCTGCAGTCGCTTGTGATGTCCGCGTGCGAATGGGAGGCGCGGGCTGGGCGCGGGGCGAGGCTCGCGTGGCTGACGACTCGGATTTCGAAACGCTGAAACAACTCCTGGCTTCCGAATATGGCTGGAATTTGGAGTACGAGCGCGACGGCGTCAAAGTATGGGCGGAGGACGCCGCTCACGGCGCGCTTCGCACCGTTAAGGTACGTTGTTTTTTTTATTGCAGCACCGAGGAGCTTTGTGCCGTTAGTAAGTAGGTAAGTAGCTTTCCCTCGCAATCTTACCGGATACTTTTATCCAGGAAAAAAGTCTACGCTTTAGAGATTATTTAGAATTATAATAATTCATTATCATGAATTCAGTGGAAATAATGTATTACGTATAAGAAAAATTTAAACTTTTGTCATGATTTTTTTCAATAATATTGGACACGTTGTTTTGTTTTGATATACAAAATTAATGATTTTACTATTCAATACCAAAATATTACAGTTCTGTTTAGATTTTACAAATTAAACATTTTAAAGATACCCTGATGTTGAATGTATGAACTTTTTCTAGTCAGTCGCCACGCGCCACCGTAAGTAAAAGCACAAACGTTTGCTTCCTAGATACGTTCAACGTGCCACGCATTAAGAAATATTCTGTAAAATATATATAAATGTAGTTAAAATATACTATTACATTACTTTGGTTGACTAGTTTAAACTGCTACTGGATATATTTTCATATAAACAGAGTAGTGGTTTATCCGGAAATGAAAACAGAATATTGGTAGTAGTAACTCATAAGTTCCAGTTTAAATACTGAAATATTGCTTTCTCGAATACCTTGTAAATTTTTAAGTATAATAGAATTCATTAAATATAAAGTTGATTACGTATGATTATAACGTTATCTATTGTTTATGTAAATATCGATCGCAATATAATTACAAACCGACAATATTGTTTGTTTAATAAAAGAAGGTGAGAAGCACTGTAACAATTATGTAAAGGTACTAGACCTGATCCTCCAAAGAATTGTCGATACAGTCTGTATAGAGTTGTATGAAAATTATCAGGAAGAAATAAAGGAAATTGAATTTGTAGAAGAATAAAAGTTGTTCTAACTTCTTAAAACCATTTCCGTTGCGCAGCGGCGAACAGTTGTACTTGTAATATCTATTTCCTAGATTCGATTGCCGGTTCACATAAGTACTAAAGCTTGTGAAGTAATAGTCTTTTTGTATCCATTAAACTAGCTACGGTCCTTTTGTAAATCATAATATATTTTAGCTAAGCAGTCAGATTAAATGAAGGTAAAGTACTCACTTAACATGTAAAAGGTCAAGTTTTAGTACAGTATAAAAAAAGTAAAGAACACAAAAAAAGCTAGGGTTATTTGAGATTTATAGTTGGATATATTTTTTGTGTGTTACAGTTACCCTATCGTAAATTCTGCTAATTGATCGAATCCATAAAGAGTTGATGGTCGTAATACGATAATGGGATCTAAAGGGGTGTAACAATGGCTACAGTAAAAGGGTGTACCTTTATACCTATACACTCACGTTTAAGTGAAAGTATAGAGAAAATTGTAAGCAGGGAGTTACATAGTTTTTTTATTAATTTACTTACTGTATTTATGTCTTAGTTGAGATTTTTAGTAGAACTATATTCGTCATTAGTCAATATGAGTTTAGAAGCTGCTCCATTACATTTTGTTATTTATGTGTAAAATAATCGACAAATAATAAATATTTTTTTTTATTTATTTATTATTTGTGTTTATTAATTTTAAGTTAAGTTTCAAGTGCTAGCTTTCAAACGAATTATATCATATGTTCCGTACACTGGTAAAAATATCATGATGAACAACTTCGTTCATATTAATATTCATTAAGTAACTTATATTTTATTGACATAAAATATATTTTTTTGTACAAAATGCATACATTTATAAAATGGTGAAATAAGAGATTTATAATGTTT
The DNA here is from genome assembly GCA_018246255.1 of Pachliopta kotzebuea. NCBI lineage: Eukaryota > Metazoa > Arthropoda > Insecta > Lepidoptera > Papilionidae > Pachliopta > Pachliopta kotzebuea. Next base: position 9,057 of record DWLS01006727.1, on the reverse strand, counting down.
CTTCCCTTGTTAATATTATTATAAGAACTTTAAAAAGGAATGTATGTGTCGAATAGCTTCCAATGTACAGATCAATAGCAAGGATAATTCATCTTGATTTCTTCTGCAGTGTACTCAGAGGTCTCTGATTCGATTCACATAGTATTGGTAGGACTTTTACCAATTCGTGTGTAGTTACTAACTTCATAACAAATGTACAGGTATAACCGTTTTACTGTTTTCCGGCTGTTAACATAAGAGAGCCTGTGTAATCTAGGCAATGACGACGTTGAAGAAAAAAGTGGGAAATGTTACAGATTAAAAAGGAATAAAGACTTTTCCTGTGTAAACGATCAGTACGTTTCGTTGGGACTATAAAATTCACATGAAAGCCAAAGATGGGCGCTCGTTCGGACGCGGCATGTAAATATTTGTTGGCGGACTCGGGGTATTTAAGCGGTTTACTTAACTCGTACCAGGCTTTTATAGTCGAAAGGGTACGCTGTGGTTAGGGCGAAGTAACAATGACGAATTTAAATGTTTTGTACGTAAAACGGAAGTTATAAATTTTCATTACTTCTAGTCGCTATTAACAGATAGCGTACGCGCAAAAGAGACTGATACGCAGACTTAAATATTCCGTGACGCTTGTAACTTTTAAACCGAAAAACCTATATGGATACATTTTCAAGATAAAATGAACTTCAAGATAAGAACAGGAGAAATCTGAAATAGCAAATCTGTAGCTTTTCCAGTTAAAGAGATATGTAAGGTTTCTGTTAGCACTGTGGAGGTGGGGGAAAAGCTAAAAGAAAAATTTTACTGAGAATCGAACTCATGATCTTTGTGACGAAAGCGTGGAAATTAGTTCTCTAGCCATTCCAGCACATACTAATCATATAAAGTAATAGAGATATGGATTATAGGGCAATCAATATTATTTATTATTTTTACTTTATAGATATAAAATCTTCTAACTAGGTATCGTTGTAGAACCTTTTTTTGCGGTAATGATTTCTGTAAATATTACTATATTTCTCTCCACTAATAAAGTACCTAGTTTCAAAAACACTATTGCTATAGAGATCATATAAGAAACCACGTGAAAAACATTATATCTGGAAGCGACAATTGCAGTACTGTGAAAATTGCAACTCAGTGGTTTCTTTGTTAGTTGCTTCAGTTTTGCGTTGTCAAGGATTCATAATAGCAGAATATGTTACGTAAATGTGGTGCTATTTGGAATGTTTATGCATCACCACATTGTGCTTTGAGACACGAGATGTTGAGTCTCGTTACTCCAGTAACAGCGTGTTTTGCAGTTAACGTGCACACTGAACATTTCTCTCTGAATGTAGTTTTTTATTTACTTTATCTTTTAATGCATGTTCTCTAATTTCTATTAATACATAATAATAGGAAAACTCTATGTCTAAACCTAGATTTAAAAAATGCAGTTTCAAAGGATTGTCTTAAATAGGTCCTGGAATATCAATTCCATATGAATATGTTCTTATAATTCTGGAGATAGATTGGAACTATTAAATAACAAACAAAAAACGCGAATTATTCGACAAAAATAGAAAGCTGCTAAAGTATCTTTCCTGTTATTCGTCTTCTAGGATTGAAATTACTGTAATATATCCAAATTTACACAATTTCATAAATACGAAGATACATCAAAATCATGTCATACTGTTGCCGTTATATGTATTTTTCCAAATACTTAAAAATATGTTTGGATCCAGAAACTAATCTACGTTAGTAAAACTCTAACTAGTACTCATGCGGTTAAAATATCTGTTAAGTTATAGCATCAATTTTCAAAATGGGTTAAAACAAATAATAATGTATTGCTATTTAGCCTATTTAAAATCATAATAAATAACTATAAGAGTGGTTGCCAGCTTTTTTGCTTAAGGGTTACATTAAGCATGAGTATTAAAACATTTTGAAGATAATTATGTTAACGTAACCAATCATATCAGAGTTATAAATTTTGATAGGAACACTTAAGAATGACCTCATGGTTAAACATAATAGATATAACAAATGTCAAAAATATCTCAAGAAATTTAAAGTGATGACCATATAGTGCAAGAAATATAGTTTTACAATATTTATATGATGTAAATTTGTGTAAAGGTGTATATATGGTACAAACCGAACCTGTGAAATATAAGTAAGTTCTCTCAGCACATTCATACGGGACATTAGTCTTTATATTGTATTATTTAAACACCCTTCCCCCGGTCATATATTATTACCAATGAACCGTTACGCACTTAGTATATGATAATAAATTCCAGTACACAATAAAGTTTCTGTAACTGTAGACAAATGTTGCTATAATACTAGACCGCTGCAAATCTAGTTTTCATTTGGTTATTGGCCTGGAATTGTGCAAACCGCCTGCTCTCGTTTAACCGCTCGCCCCGTTTCTCACAATACCTTTTCGTGCCAACATTGTAATGTTTTTTTTTTAAATAAAAAGTCTGACACTAACACGTTAAATAACAGAAAACGTAAATTTTACAACAGAAAACAAAGCTGCTTAAGCATCTCTCCTTTTATTCGTCATTCAGGGTTGAAATTATTTTGATATCCAAATTTACACAATTTCATAAATACGAAGATACATCAAAACAGTTTTAACAGTTGCGGTTATATGTATTTTCCACGTATATAAAGATATGTTTGGAATCAAAAAAACTGAAAAACCAAAAGTATATAAGAAACTGTCATTAGTGATAGGACAGTCTAAGTATAGGTAACACAACAGTTCCTATTGCAACTGACAAAGAGTACTATATAAACATTTTGTTCCAAATTAGCTTGAGCCATTGGGTGAAAGGGTTTTTAAAAACTACATGCTTGGGACTACTGTCCCAAGCTATGATGTGAAGTTAATAAAAACTAAGAGAGAACTGATTTTATTTGGTAATACAAGCAATATCTTAAGGTTATACAATGTGTCCTTATGGCTAGTTTATAAACTATATGTGATTAATGGATTTGTTATCCGAGTATAACAGGTTCCTATTTCAGTTTATCTCTTAGTGTTTTCTTTGTTCATTGTCGGTCTTTCTCTTATGACAACATAACTTCCGGTTTGAAGGATTTTATATGTAATGAAATTACTGCAGTAAAGCTACTTAACACTTAACGTTACAAGGCTGGAAGCGTAGTGCTGTATATACTATTTTAACTAGCACTACGATGTTATGGCTGAGCGTGTCACATATCATTATCTCCGCGTCGAATATAAAAAGGGGTTAACTTAGTAACGAAAAAAGTTTTTAATTTTATAAATTTCCTTTTCGTATATAAACCGTACTAGAGGGTTCAAGTTGATATATTTCTTTAGTAGTATTTATCGCCGTTAAGAATGTACGCCTCGCGGAAGGAAGTCAATACACGAACGGGGCGGCGGGCGGCGGTCGGCGACACGTGCGGCATACAATATCGTTTCTGCCACATTGATTTCCTCATAAGACCCGAGCCGAGAACATCAGCTTTATTTCTGCTCTCGAAAAGATCGTAAATATACCGAAGGACGGTCTCGATAACTATTTATTAGGGGATCTAATTTGTTATCATTGATATTTCGGCTAAATCTCTCAGCAGAGTATTATATTAAATAACACGCCTCCCTATATATGGTGCGTGATATAGTTCGTAATAATGTTGAAACACTTTAGTAACTTCCTTAGCAATTTAATTTTCATATACTACTAAATGGCGGTAGTAAAACAAGTTTACTCATTTTGACAGTAATATATTTACATCGAATATAATAAGTATCTAACAATAAATATTTAAACTGAAATATAACTTTTCTACTAATACAAATACACATGCTTTTTACTCATATATAAGTAAACGAATACTTAAAAAAATACTTACTAATACTTAAATTAATAATAAAATTTAAGAAATACATTCCCTCAATGTACTTAACTTTATTAAGTAATATTCACGATTCCTGAGACCGTGTGATTAAATGAAAAAGGTACATAACTTTATAAAAGCTTCTATTTTGTCGAGTTAATCCTTTTAGTGCGTCGTAGTTTCGACTATTGGACACGATAAACCCGTATATGGTTTTTAATTTGCAAAGTACACCATATTATGCGTATTTTGTGAAATATATTACAGAGATAATGGTAATGATTGTTAATAAAATGTTTGCTCCAAAGTACCGAGTTACAAAACGGTGTAACATACTGATGAAATTGATCTAGACTGGGATTGGCTAGAATATAGATAGTTGAGACAAACTAAAAATTATTATATACACGATGAAAACTTTGAAATCAAGGATGTTATTTTGATATAATTAACTTCCACATTAATTGATTTTTTTTTGTTGGATGAATATAATATACATTATATACGAATATATCTGAAAGTGAAATGAGAACAAAACTAATCAGATTGTAGCACAACATCAAAGCACCGCCGACCTCAAAAGGAATGAAAAGCCTTCGCCCTCTCTACTTCTACGTTGCTGCGGTAATTGCTCTATGCCTGCTACGACCTGATGAGAACTATTAGCCGTCATGAAGAACATGAAGTTTTCTGCAGCTACTCTGTAAATTATAGCTATTGTTTAATTAAACAAGCTCAAAAGACTACACATGCATCGTTACTATACTGGATTTTATTACCTTTATGATTAGAAATATCTTCCTTTTTTTGGCGTGCGTCCGTGCAGAATGTGATGTCGAGGTACCAACTTAATGACTGACATGTGCTATATATGACAGATTGGTTAGTAATAGTTAATTTTAAAAAAGGAAAAGATTGAGAGGTGATACGACAGCGGCTCTCGTATGTCGGCAACGAAAGGAGGAAACGTTTTGATTTAATTAATTTTATGTTTATGTTTTTCAGTTTTTTAGTTGCGAATGCAACGCGTTACTACTAGTCTTATAAGATTAGAATATGCCAAAATGGCCCAAATGCCAATTTTCATGTTTTGGATACAATGGTCATGACTTCGATTCACAGTGAAATTTTTCATATTTTCCTTTTCCTCAACAGTACTATGTCCTTTCATATCTCCTTACCCTGTACAATTATAGACTTTTTCTTATAATATATCTCGTCTCTTTGTCCTACACTTCAATTTAACCTGAAAGAATTTCCATGTAGCTTTTCCGGTTTAAAAGTTGCAAGCGTTACGGAGTATTTAAGTCGCGCATTAGTTTCTTTTAAGCTGATGCAATCAGGTAATAAAGACTAGGATCATTTTTTTGTTCATGTAGTCGTTTTTGTAGACTCTACTAAAGGTAGGTTTCCTTTAAGGAACAATTTATCAAACGTTTGGAAATACACCTTTTAAATGACAATATGTTTTAGTCCTTATTAATTTTTAAACTTACATAAACATTGTTTTAAGTTACTAAGTTGAGTATATACAATTCGCAAATAATGTATAATGTTAAGTATTGAGATATGCTTCGTAATAAATTTTCTAATGAACTTCTTATAAGGAAAGGTGTTTTTGTTTATGCCATTATATGGAACTTTTTACTGGTTTGCTTTAATTTCTGAATTGCCTATTTATTTATTTGATTATATGTAAAATGGGTTGATAGGTATGTATTACGATGTCTAGCGATCATAACTGGTGACTGGAATACTTAAATAGGTGTAATGTATGAAAAAAGCATTTTTTGAGAAAAAGACAGCGATCTTTAGATTATTTATTTTTTATTTATAGACAGAAATCATTTCTTTAATGTAATAAACTATTTTCATTAACTACCTTTGTGGCTGACATGAGTATGTGGCCATATGCCTTGGAATACTACTAGTGGTGAATACACAGAGATCTATATAGTAAATCAAAAATAAATAAAATGTCACTCATCTCTATGAATGCCGATGAAAGCGTATTTTCATTTTAACACATTTTTATGAGGCGCATTTATTGACTATAACTGTTGCTTTAATGGTTTCTTTATCGCGCAATAACTTTGCGTTATGATTATTTTGGATAATAGGTTTATGATGATTTTTATAAGACTTTATTAGCAGCAGGTTTAATATCACAACAAAATTTCTTTTCAAACAAAGTAACTAACTAGTAGTCTTCACATTTAGAGAGTTAACGTTACTTATTATTCTATGAAAAAAATTTAGGAAACTGGTTTCAGTAACAATTTGCCTTATAAAACGGAGCTCATTGGATTGGTTTCGGTTTCCCATGTTGGCGGATTTGTATGATGATAATCATATATAACACACAACTCTCATTCTTTTAATCATATATGTAACTACAATCACATATAACAAATGCAGTGCATTTTGAATTTACATGCTTCAGCATTTTTGGCCTCATCGTCATTTAATATCATGTGAAATTTTGTCAAGAAAAAACTGAAAAAAATATAACAAGATTTTTTGGTGTTTTATTTGGATATAAAATGTTCATCAAATAATAACTATTGACAATTTTTATTTAACAATAAATAAAATTCTACCGAAGATAATTAATCATTCTTTGTTTTAATAAGAAAGAAATCCACTGAGAGGACAGCGATTAGGCCAATTATTTAAAAAAATTCTCATCGGAGTTCTTTGGAGGACATTAATCTTTAGATCCAATCTGACGGAGATTTTTCTTGTAAAAATTGTACGCTCAATTATTAACATTTAAAGAAGATTTTGAGACTATAGTACGATGATAATACTGCGTTGGGCCAATGAAAATATTCAGTTCCATTCTGTTAAGGATTAACTGAAAAAATTAAACGAAACAGAAACAAAAGCTTAACACGTGTTTATGATATAAATAAGTGTTAATATAATGTGAATAAATAAATAACTTATTATTTTATAATTTCATACAGACGTGGTAATGTCTAGGCAATTTATCAACGTGTCCAGAGTCCGTAAATTTTAGGGCCCAAAAATTAGGCAGTAATTTTTTTTAATTTTAATAAAAACAGGCTTGGAATTACAATGTTGCCTAGCACCAGCATTAGTCCGTCACTGCTTCAATGTAAGAATTTCGTTTTATCAATGAAAATATAAAGCTGGCGTTAAACGTTCACAACGTTCATTTCTATTCAGTTTAGGTCAAACACAATACACAAACAGTTTAAATTTTATTCCGGCTTAAGTATACTTAAAAGCTTTTAGGCAGCACCGAAAGGTCGTTGGGATACGAAAATTTCTTTCATTGCTTTTTTATTGCTCCTATCTTAAAATAAACTACTGCGAACGATCAAAGGGGGAACGGTTCACCTTAAAAGACAACCTTTCTGATATAAATGGACCCCTTCATGTTCACTGCAGTGGATCTATTTATATTAAAAAGGTCGAATCGTCTAGTGGGGATGAAGTTAAATTTAAATGAAAGGACTTATATTTAGATCAATGCATATCGGGAACTAACTCGGTAAATGTACATTTTGTAGTATTAGTAGATAGTATCGTAATTATTTTTAAGCGTGTTTTTGGGTTCTTTGTTAGTACGTCATAGAAAGAATCGATTTATTTTCTTATAGTATTTTGTTTGACTTAAACCCAAAAAGTATACATAACTAGAATAAAATATAATGTAACTATTGATAGATCTTCATTTCCGGAGACCGTTTAGGGGACCACCGCAGCTTCTATTTTTTTGCCATTATGTGATGATGTGCAATCTTTACTTTGTTCCGATTTGAAGGGTGCTATATACTAGTGAAATTACTGGGGTAACGATATTAAACAATTTACGTTTTAACGCAACGAATGCAATGTGATGAAGTATATACCATATTAACTAGTGACACGTTATTGTGGGCAAGCGTAGCTTACCATCAGGTGAACAAAAAAATACAAAAAGTATAAATTTTGTAGAAGCTGAGAAGAATATCTATGGAAATTAAGAAGACAGAAGTAATATTTTTCGTAATCAAAATTTATAACCGTGTTCTAAATTTTCTCGGAGGAAATCATTTTGTCGGCAGTTACACCTTTATTACAATATTTCAGCTTTTCAATATCACAAATTAAATAGAATCCTTTGAGGCCGGTGCGGTTATGAAGGTTATTTGTTGTGGTCAAGCGCGATCGCTATTGACAGTTTAATGTAACATTTTACCTCTTTATTTATTTTTCCGTTATTGCTTGGGACCTTAGGGTAAATGTTTTTGAAGCCTTGGAAGTATCGAACATAGTATATAATCCCAGGTCCTCGAGACAATGTAAACTGCTACAGTAGTAAGGTTCTTTTGTCGTCATAATTAGCCGATTTACGTCGACAGCTGGACATAGCGTTCCTCCAATGATGGGGGATTTGATCCATCTTCTACCACACTGGCTCAATGTGGGTTGGTGGGGAGCCAGTCTTGTTTGTGGATAAGCAAGGCACCACTAGCAAGTGAGGTTGGCTTGTGTCCCGTGTTTTCTGGAGACTCTTTACATCCCTCGTAGAAAAAGGTTCTTTAGTAGAAGGACGCTTTTAATGATGTTAGACAGACGTAGACAGGTAGAAACCACCGCAGCTCCTATTGCAGGCGACAAACAATATTGTGCGGACATTACTATGTTCCGGTTTGAATGGTGCTATAAGCTATTGAAATTACTGGCGTAACGAAACTTAATATCTTGCGTCTCAAGGAGGTGAGCGCAATGTGGTGTTGTGTATACCATCTTAAACAGCGTATCAATTTCCATCAAGTGAACGTCTTTCTTGTCTCGTCTCTTCGTTGAATAAAATTTAATAAGACTTTTGGAACATTTTTTGAACATGTTGTAACATTGCCCTTCAAACTACAATACAGTAATGTTCGCACAATACTATTTGGCTGCAATAACAGGATTTGTGATAACTATATAGACAAGTCTTTCTCAAAGTGGGCGATAACGCCCCCTTGGGGGCGTTTGAAACATAGAGGCCCCCCTCTAGGTTTCAAGTGGCAAGAAGGCCCAGAAAAAATAGGGGGCGTTGATGTAGGTTAGGGGACGATTTATAATTAGTTATTTCATTTACTTTATAGTATTTTTTTTTACGTATGTATAGGTTAATGCTTGACTACGATCCCACCTGGTGTTAAGTGAAGATGTGGTCGATGATGG
>DWLS01006726.1:0-11371 GCA_018246255.1 Pachliopta kotzebuea | reverse complement strand
ATTTAACTAATTTTCTTGCAGAATCATTTTGAAGACAAGAAAATAAACTATCTTTGATTTAAAGTACAAATAATGTACAAATCTAGATTAATTGAACTTTTGTCTTTCGAAGGTTTTAAAATTCGCAATAATAAATCACGGGGTTACCGTGAGCGAAAATGTTTCGAGGTGACGCTACCAAAACTTTTTAAAGGGGACACAACTTCCTCCGGTACTTTAGATAACACAGTTTACTAAACTTCCATGGCTTTGAGTTAAACAACGAAGGAGAACACCGAAAGGGTTAGACGGAGAAATTTCGACATAACCTATCTTTACCCTGAGAGCAGGGATTTTTTTAAGTGACTAAGCGACGAGACGTGAAAGGCGTTTAATTTCTGGGTATGGATTGTATTTGAAGAATCATTACAGTTTGAATTAGGCATTTAAATAAAGTAAAATAAATATTATTAAAGGAAAAACAACTTTGCTATACTTTTAAGCATTAAACTTTTTTTTATGTGATTAAAGGACGGGACAAGCAAGGCTTTCACTAGATGGTGAGTGATACGATTGCTCATAACGCAGCGTTTATGCAACGTTGATGTTATACACAGCACCACATTGCGCTCGTCGCCTTGAGACGTAAGTTGTTGTCTCGTTATTCAGTAATTTCACTAATATACAACGCCCTTCAAATCTGAACACATTATTATTTGCCGGCTGTAATAGGAACTGCGGTGATACCTATCTAGACGGTCTCCAACAGCACAGACATACCACCAGTAAAAGCATGCGACTCATTATGTTATATGTCAACGATTTAATTAAACATCTTATATAAATTATTTGCCTAAGAGTAAAGATAGTATATATTAATGTATGCGTATATAATCCGCAACATACTTTTCAATGATAATGCCCCATAAAAAGGCGCGTACTAATAGGATTATTGTTCTGGCGGGACCTCTGTCTATCGGGGTTCGATTAAAAAAACCACGCCGGAGCAAGTCATGACATAAGGTGTCAATGTTCGCCAATTTACTGACCATTGATAAAACGCACATAAAAGGAGCACCCTACAACTGTGCCGCGTGTCTCCGGCCCACTTGACCCCAACGCGCGCATAAATTACGCATAATCATCCGCACGTAATAAACGGACGAATTTGTATGTGGACCGTCAATAGCGGCCCGGATCGGTAATCCAACATTATTTGGCATATTTAAACATACATTTTTTTAATATACTGTGTATTAGTAGACCGCTTTCGAAAACGTAGACAGACGATAGTACTAATGACAACTTTGATGATGGCATGGAAAAAGTTAATCCTGATTAATCAAAATCAACTTATATATATAATAAAAAAAAGAAAGTTGGAATATCTGGGCCACATAATAAGAAATGCAAAATATGAACTGCTGCAGCTCATCATACAGGGAAAGATTCAGGGAAAGAGAAGTGTGGGCCGCAGAAGAACATCCTGGCTAAAAAACCTAAGCTAGTGGTTTGGAAAGAGCACCCGCTCGCTTTTCAGAGCCGCGATATCTAAGGTCCAAATTGCCGTAATTATCGCCGACCTTCTGAAGATGTTACCCTAAGAAGAGAAGATTAATCAAAATTAATATTTTTAAAACGTTTTACTAGCATTATTGTCCCTCATGATAGTACAGCTATACAAAACGACGGCTTCATAAAAAATACATTACTAAAATAAACCAGCAATGAAACACTAAATAAAAAACAGCTGATGCTCGGGGTCAATGAACGGACGCCCATGCTGTGACCGTGGCCTATTGAAATAAAATTCAAATTGAAACCAAATACATCTCGATGTAGATTCGTACGATCGCTTGCTGCCGGCTTTGTGTTTCATTGCTGGTTTTTCTTAACAACGTATTATTTATGAAACTATCGTTTTATTTATCTGTCTAATATGATGGAGCGTAAATAAAGTTTAAAATATATGTATTTTTTTTAAATCAGGATCGGTTTTTTGAATCTTCATCAAAGTTGTCATAAGAATTATCGTCTGTCTTCGTTTTCGGAAGCGCTCTCCTAATACACAGTATGTATATGGTACAATAATAAATTTTCCTTTCGTTACAAAGTTATGACGATACGGAGGACTTCGGAGGAAAGTCTTGGAGTGGAGGCCGCGTACAGGAAGCTCTCCCTTCCGATGGACGAATGACAAAATAAGAGCGGTCGAAAGTGGGTGGACGCGAAAAGCTGAAGACCGCATTTGGTGGAAGACATTGGGGAAGACCTATATCCAGCAGTGGATTGAAAAAGGTTGATGATGATGATCATTATGATGATGATGATGATGCAGGACTTTCATTTAACAATGTGACGCTAATTAGGATGACACGCTGCACTGTATCTCGTCGCCTTGAGACAGTTTATTAAAAGTCGTTAATAGTATTCCTAGTTACAACGGTCTTCAATTAGTAACATACTAAAATTGTGCTAGACGAATAAGACGTTCACCTGATTGTAAGTGATACATTCGTCCATAACGACGTAGCGCTTTACTCTCGTTAACCCAGTATTTTCACTAACCTTCAACCTTTAAGCCGGAACACAGTAATGTTTACATAGTATTGTATGTCGGCTGCAATAGGAGCTGCAAAACCGTCTGCGGCTTAAGGGCAAGTGTAACACTTACTTACTATCAGGTTAACACCTTACTCGTCTCTTTACCTCGTCGAATAAAATAAATTTAAACCACAAAACGTTTTTATTGAATAAAACAATACTATATCATACAAATATTTTGAAAACTTTATCAGTTCATTATTTATTTATGTCATAGAAAGTCAATATAATATGTACATAATATAAAGTAGTAATAGAAAAGAGCAGTTAAACAATCAACTAAAGCTTTAACTAGTTAATTATAATAAATAATATTCTAAACAATTAAACTAATACTTAAATACATCAATTGTGATTAATTTGAATGGCAACCAAATCCCTTTTTCAATGATAAACTAATACTTTTTTAAATGTTATCAGATGTGAACATCGCGCGTTTCTCCCGAAAAATTGTCGATCTGTTAAAAAGAGAGAGTTTCGGTAATCCTAGTCTGAATTCGCTCGCACATGGTGAGCTGGACCGGGGTTCAGATCCAACCACGGGGCTGTAATCTCGCCACAAAGAGCATTAGAACCGCCGATAGGATTTGTTTATCTAATGAGCTCGCTTAGATGGTATCTAACGCAGGTGTGGAATAAGTGTTCACATAAAATGTAAAAAAAAACGGTTTATTTACCACTGTGCTTTTAACCGGAAAACCTCATTTATAGACATAGAAATAGTCAATAATAGTCATTTGATTATTAATGATCTTTCTTATTATTTTTTTACATCGTTCTCCTTCATATTTTGGGTAAGGGTTTTGCTTTTGCATTGTTTTTCTTTTATACTTCTTTCTTTCTCTATCTTTCCCTACTCTCCTTTCACTCGACTATTACTGATCATTAATAGGGGTCCCAAAATCAAAATAATGTCCTGCACATTAGCATCAAAACTGCGATACAAAAAAAATGTATAAATAGTGTCTTAACCTACTGGTTACTTATTACTATAATTTTATACTTTGTTAAACTATTTACTACTACATACTTTGTTGTAGTAGTAATTTAAGTAATAAATACCGATGACTATTAAGCTGGCAACACAGAAAATATGTCTGTGAATTTTGAAGCCTTGATCTCGTAAGTTTATCCGCGGCGTCTGTAAATCCTTACTTTGATCATCTTAATAGAGAATATTCTAGAGAAAGTGTATTATTGAAGTTATACTGTGGTAAGAGTTATTGTAATTTAGGAGAGACCAACAATGGGCATTTATCGGCTGTTGAAGACGATGATGATGAAGAAGCAATGTACTTTGAACTTTGAGAAAATATAGTAACCGGACATTACTTCTAAAATATTTTGATCAAGTTTTAAATGTTAATAAACTACACATAAATATGACTAGTATTCTAGTCATTCCAAAAATCTATAGACACAATACACATACTGTATACTTACTCAATGTTCTTTGTTATGCGATGAGGTGAGCAAGGCTTCACCTGATTGTAAGTGATAGGTTTGCCCATAACAACGTGACATTGATAAAGATGATATACACAGCACTATATTGTGCTCGTCATTATGAGATAGTATTAAGTCTCGTTACCCCAGTAAATTCACTACGTACACCAACCCTTTAAACCGGGACACAGTAGTTTTTGGACATTACTATCTGTTTGCTGAATGCAAATAGGCCGATTGGAATGGAGGTGATTTGGGGGAGTCCTATGTCCAGTAGTAGACGTTAATCGGCTTATGATGATGATTACTATTTGTCGGCTGCAATAGAACCTGCGTAGACGGTAATAGAAAATCTTAATAAGAAGGTTAATTTCATTATAATTCCTAGACCTTGGTTTAATGTAAAATAAACAATCTTTTATTCTATATAACACTAACTAAAATCGACTGTTCATTATCTATAACTTACTGCATTGCAGTAATATCTTTGATCATAAGTTTGTAACATTCTTTTATACTTTAATTAATATTCCCCGGGATGACAACCATTGTGAGGAGTTGCTGCGTATCCTGCTAAACTTGAGGTCCAGTTGAAAAGCGAGCTGAATGTTAAATATTTTACGAGGTTGCATTTTTGAAATGCTGCCGGCCCCGGGGACTTCCGCACGGTTATTATCATTTGAAACGAATCTTTGCGAGTATTAAATAAGTAATATTTCCATTAAATAATTTAAGACCACCGTATAAACTTTTTGATAACTACCCACAGGTAATAAATTTTAGTAACGCCTTCATTCCACTTTTAGTTGTTGCAGCAGGCGGACGAATTTTAGTGCCAACATAAAATCTTTACTCTATATTGAATGTGAAATTATTAATAAAAATACATACAAATTCCTATTAAATGTAACCGTTTTAAAGGCCTAGTGATTAATTGTAATATATAACGTTATCGCTATCTTTATTCACAGTCGTTTACTTTGATTACTACTTAAGTTAATGTTCTGTAAAGTTGGACGCTTCGTAAAATTGTATTTTCTTTACTACCGGGCTGCACATCCCCAGGCTGGGGCATGATGGGCCAGCTTTAAGAAAGATTATCAAACCTTGTACTTGAAGTAACTTATGATAACTTGAACTAGTAGTAGAGGAATAGAGGTTGCCCTATCTTCTACTTCCATCTAGTGTAATTTAGAAGACGTGAGGTTTTAATACCAACCGCACATGTTAACTAACTTTTATTTTTTTGCATTCACCTACGTACTTAAACAGTTGTTTGTAAATGTTGTCATTTTAAAAATATTTTTTTTATATAGTTTATAACACTTAAGGTTTTTTTTAATTATTTGTTTCTGCTTTTATTTCTCAGACAATTGTTCTCATTTGCTACTTATATATTTATTTCCTTTTATAATTACTATGATATAAATTCAATGCATTCATGTTTGTATACTTATATCCATATTTATATTATATTATTTATTTGTTTTTGTATATATGTACTGTATGGACAAATAAACAACTTATCTATATATGATTCGTTATGAAACCTATGAATTTTACTTAATGCTTTGATGACTTAAATTAATATACCATATACATTTTAACAGGGGAGATGTATTTAAAATTACGCATGTGTTTTAAATAATATATATACTCTCAAAAACTGTACATTAGAGTAATTTGTAATGTCTCCCCGCTCACCTCTTGTAAATCTTGCTTTAAAAAGTTATAAATACTTAATTTTCTCTGACTTTATATATTAGTAATGAGCAAATTAGTTAAGTATAATTCACATTAATTCGTACAAGCCAAAGACGTATTAAAAATGTGAGAAATAAGTATAAATTAATACTAGACATAATTCCCAGAAGTACCAAATTTCAAAGCAACAAATTTAAAAGCTCTGTGCGCAAATGGCTATTAGATAGAAATAGACAATATTCTCGATTTTTTTGTAACACTTAGTGACTAATGTAATATAAATTTCAAATGTAATATTCTCTAATAATAAATAACAATCAAGGCATAAATTATTATCAATTTATCTTCTCTTTGTCATACAATTTTTGTTCGACAGAGGAAACCGATACTAAAATGAACAAATATTGCACGCTGTTATCGACAGGTAGGCACATGACTGTATACCTATTTACAGCAGTACATGTATACACACATGTATATATATACATTTTCTCTTTCTAAGGTAGGTTTTTTTTTAATATTTATAGCCACACAATTTGAATTCTAAGCAAGGTTAGGGTTTATGATTAACAGACAAGAATTCTTTGCAACAAAGATAAAAACCTTTGTCAGTGTGTCTGGGATTAAATTGAACGCGACGTCAGCTGAGTAGTGACCCGCATCTACCTTTTTAATGAACATTAAAGAGATCAAATCAGCAGTCATCCGTCTAATGAACCGTGGTATACCATCAGCCCTAACGGACCCTTCTCACAGACCCTCGATGTAATGTAAAATGTAAATGCTCTCAACTCTGTTTCTATGCAAACGAATAGAGAGAACGACAAAGAAATAGAAATGGTATTGTTATAAATAAACAACTTTGCCTTACTTTTAAATGTTTAAACTTTTTTATGTGACTACGCGACGAGACGAACAGTTTTTTTTATTACATTAATATATAATAGTTTTTAAAGAACCATTAAAGTTCAAATTTCATAACTCGTGATAGGCTAGTGGTTTGAACGCCAGCCTTTCACTTCGAAGGTGCCGGGTTTCAATCTGGCCTGTAAACATTGAATTGTTTAATTTACATGCAGTTAGTATAACGCATCCAAACATCGTGAGGTGTTCGGTCTAGTATGAGAAATGGAGAAGGCAATGGCAACACTACTCACATGATGACGACGACCCTCAGTCATGAGGAAATATGACTTAGAAGTAGTACAAATTTGAAATACATACGTCTGTATAATTTTTTTTTTATTCGATGAGGCTAAGAGACGAGCATGACCTTCACCTGATGGTAATTTATACTCTAGACCATAACAACGTGACGGTGGTAAAGATGGTATAAACAGCACCATATTAAGCTCCTTGCCTTGAGACGTAAAATGCAATGTCTCGATATTCTAGTAATTTTACTAGCATACTGCACACTTCAAACCGGACACAGTAATGTTTCCATATTACTATTTGGCAGTTGCAATAGGGGCTGCGATGGTACCTACCTGGACAGTCTCCGGCAAAAGAGATCTACTACCAGTACACAGTATTTTAAAGATTTCTTCTTGAACTGTTTATTTAATTAAAATCTAAGTAATTTTCTTTAAATGGTATAAATAGTAAAACAAATTTGGATATATTAGACTATCAACCGGAAGACGTTATACGCATAGGATTCTTTTCATCTTCACAAGGCACCTTCACCAGATCGCACACATGTACATACAGTAATCCCCCTTATTACACGGTAGATTAGTTACGCGTTATAGGATGACGCGTTATAGGAATATTCTAGTATAACGCGTTATGTACAAATGACACACGTTTAACTTTTCTCATTAAAGAGGGTTTAAATCGAATATTAAGGAGAAACTATATTATAAATAATGTTCTTAAAATTCAAAAATTGGCAACACATATTAATAAAATAATTAATTATTATTACCACACTATATACACAAAGTACAAAGCTATAGCGAACTTAATAATGAATCAAATATAAATTAAACAAATTATTAATTATAAATTTTCCCCTACAGAAATATGCAGGAAATCCTCGCGTTGTACGGGTTAAAACGTGTTATACGAGGGTCATGAAATCGCGTTATAAAAGTACTGCTTTATAGGGGAAAATTACTGTAATGAAAAATGATTACTTAATGATAGATTTAATATTGTAAAGCTTAATTTAATAATAATTAAAAGTTTTCTAGAAACAAAAAGAATTAAATTTTGGAGTATATTATAAAACTGTGTCGACAATATCACGCTTCATTAGACGTACACATAAACAGAATAAAAAAAGTGGGGCCAAAATAGGTCTCGAGTCCATCAACGGGGGGTGGGGGGAGTTAGGAATTGTTCGACTTTCGCTTCATTTAACAAGTATCCAGGCCCCCGCTGATACAGAACAGTATTGTCCCTTACAAACACATACACCCTTGTTGCCAGTACACAACGTTTAATAAACACATTAATATTTCACACATTACATTCATTACTATCTATAATTACAACAAACCTTACAATAACAATATCCTAAACCCTTACAAACTTAAATGTAACTTAAACAAACAATAAATTAAGGCATATATCAAATCGAAGGGCTATAAACCTAAAAAGAAAAATGTTCTACACACTTCACTAGGAGTTTATATTTATCAGAGTAGGTCTCTTTTGTATGAAACCGTCTAGGTAGGTACAACCGCAGCTCCTATTGCAGCCAACAAACAGTACTGTGCTGTGTTCCGGTTTGAAGGGTTCTGGATGATAGTGAAAATTAAGTACTAGGCGACGAGCGCAATGTGGATCTTGTTGTTATGGTAAGCCTATCACTTACCGTCATGTGAGCACTTAGATCGTCTCGTCAGCTCGTTAAATATAAAAGGGGACGATTGATGGGAAATTATGTTATGTAGCATTAACTATAATGATATACACTACGTCTTTCAAACTGGAATATAGTAATATTTGTAAACAACTACTTTGCGGCAGAAATGGGACCGGACCTCCTGTTGTACCTGTCCAGATAGTAACAGGCAGCAGAGACCTGTCACCAGTAAAGTTATCTTGTGGCTTCTTGCAATAGAGTCTTGCACTAAGTTTCTGTTTATTAAATGAATTTGCATCACTGAATTTTTCTATACAATCATTTAGACTACTTAGACTCAAGTTACTATTTCTCAGTTACTACTCTTGAATGATGATTTTCTTCCAAAGGAAAAAAATGCTAAATACTTTATTTTTATGTCCTCGTCAGCAGCTATACGAAAAGAAAGCTGTTTGGAGAAATCTAAATAAAAATAAGGGATTCTGAAATAAAATGTAGTCAGCACAGTAATCTTGAGCCATTTGGGAGGAATGCTGATTCCCAACAATACAAAGCCACGCCTTATGAGTGAATTATTTTGTTTATTTTCGAAAAAGGTTTTATATGCAAAATACTGAATCTAGTATCAGTAGATATATAGACATTGAAACTGCTGTATTATAAATTGTATTGGTCAGTTCGTTAATCAGTCCACCTTCTATCTCTTTTGGTTAGCTGTGTAGTCTCGGGCTATCAAGAATAGGACTAAGGTAAGCCCTGTCTGTAGTAGAAGGAGACTGAAAGGGTTCTCGGATTCTCGGGCTTTAGGGGGAACCTTCACAATCTATTGAGTGAGTCCGGGGCGAACAAGTACAAAGCGGTCTCGTATTTTGGTCGTAGCAAACTGGATGCTGGGGAGAGTAACTGTATTCCCTGGGATGTGCTAAGCAGCAGTGCAGGGAGGCACTGGTGAGTTCCGTAGGAGATCATGGGGCCTTCCACAATGCATGAAAGATGACCACCGAAGGGATTTTAGTGGGTATAAATCCTACATATCCCTGACTTCCCCCACAAGCAGAGTATCTTTAAATTTTCCCCACGACAAAAAAAAAAGCCTCTTTTGCTGGAACCATCGAGATAGGTACAAACATTACAATATTCTGGAAAGGTGCTGTATGATAGTGAAATTACTGGGGTAACGAGACTTAACACTGTCAGGCGACGAGCGCAATGTGGTGCTTTGTATTCAAGCTTAACCATCGCCACCTTGTTATGGGCAAGCGTATAATTTATCATCAGGTGAATGTCTCATCGCCTCAACGGATAAAATAAAGAAAAAAGCATGTAAAAGGTCCCACACAATTACTCACGGGATTCAAGAATTGTCTCCAACCCAACCTCACCTGCTCGTGGCATTGACTCCCTACCAACCCGCATTGCCTCAGCGCGGTGGGAGTCGGCCCAAATCCAATCACTTTTAGAGCAGGCCTATGTCCAGCTTTGAACGTCTATCAGCTCATAATGAAGATTAATACTAATGACATTCATTGTGGTCAGGGTCAGCGTGCCAGGGTACGCCGGCAGCCTGGCCGCATCACTGCCAGGAGGTGGTGCCGCCGCGTGGGAGCGACTGGGCACCGAGCTCGTGCTATCCGGACTGGTTGCTGCAGCTCACTTCGCCGTCATGGACCGCCGCTGGACCGGTTCCGCACCTGCACTCCTCGGGGCTGCTTACTGCGCAGCCAGCTTCGTATCAGTAAGTATAAATAAATTGTATATAAGTGACTAGTTTTGATGATGTCCAAAAGTATTCCCGTGAAAAATATTGTAAGGCTTTCAGTCGACGCAAGTTAGACACAATCGGACCCCGGTCTTCCAAAGGCTTTTCTCTTAAAGAACAGGTCTTTCAGATATTCGAGACTTTTCACCTTACGCGGAAACGTATGACCGTTTTATTTTGCACGTATTACAGCAGATTTAATTAAATAAGGACCTAAGCAGCCAAGGTTTATTGGGTCTACCAATCGATCTTTATTACTCCTGCCCTCGATAAATTGGACCCAGACGGATGTCTATTTTACGACCCACTCCAGGAAGGCTAATCGGTTCTGGCATATTGCCTGCAGAAGTACCTAGGACCGAAGTTAGTCATCCGTACTCACTATTGTCTGATATTGTTTACGTTTTATATCCGCAGACTATTTCTCGACATTATTAAATAAATCAAATGAAATACCCCTATTAATTAAGTAATTTATATATTTTTTCTTAATTTGAAAAAGTTAAATAACATATTAAACATACAAAAGTTTACTTAGAGTTGTTTTTTTAATGTTAAAGATTATTAAAGCTGCTCTGGCATATCCTATGCCGTTAGTAGTGATAGGTCTTTGTAACCGGAGACTGTCTAGGTAAGTACCACCGCAGCTCCTATTTCTACCGCCAAATAGTAAGGTGCAGACATTACTGTATTGCAGTTTGAAGGCTCCAGTACGCTAGTGAAATTACTAAGGTTACGAAACTTAAAACCTTACGTCTTAAGGCGAAAAGCGCAATGTGGTGTTGTGTATACAATCGTAATCCGCACCACGTTGTTAGGCAAGCGTATCACTTATCATCACGTGAACGCCTTGTCCCGTTGCTACGTAGAAAAAAAACCTTTGTAAAAGTTCTAAACCTTATTTACATACGCGATCTTTAGTTAAATAGCGTTAATAGCGCCGATTGGGGAAAAAGATTTTTGGAAGAAGCCTGACCAGGATTGGAAGTCTAATGACTGATGATGATAGTTTATTAAAGAAATATTTGACTCCCATGAATCGTATTCACAGAATGTATTTGAAA
>DWLS01006725.1:0-11372 GCA_018246255.1 Pachliopta kotzebuea | reverse complement strand
ATATTACACATGTAAATCTTTAGCATATCGATTCGATTTGACAAGAATAACAAAGAATATCAGTGGAGTCATAATAGCTACATACATAGTTCAAATACATTTATCACTATACGTATCTGGGATTAACTAAATTAATGATACATGTAGTATTAAAATAAGAGAGATTCTACATTAACTAATTCTTAGAAAATATTATATAAATATTTCATATATCGATTACAAGTTTACTGAACGACAATAGTCAAGTTCAAATCTTTTATAATTGTTACTGTCAAATAAATATACAAACACTCATATTATTTTACATGTTGGTTTAACAATTTTTTAAATCGTTACAATATTATCTTTCAGATGCCAAAGTTAATAAAGTTTGCTTGTTAAAAAAATTTTAACAAAATTACCACCGAAACCGTACCTAGCTTTATGGTTTTGTGAGAGGTGAGCTCTCACTCTGGAGGTATCAGGTATAAATTTTTCAATTCATGTGCAATTATTATAAAACCAACTAATATTAAGTGATTATAAATTAAAAAAAAATTATTACCACCATCACAAACAGCATTATCATAATAATAACATGAGTTGATTACAAAGTGAATATTTTATTTGACTTAGGACGAACAAACCGTTCACCTGATTGTAAATGATACTCTTGTCTATAACATGCCGCTGGTTAAGATGGTATACACAGCACCACATTGCGCTTGAGACGTAAGTCTCGTTACCCCAGTAATTTCACTAGCTTACTGCACCGTTTAGTAAACACAGTAATGTTCATTACTATTTAGCGGTAGAAATAGGAGCTGCGGTCGTACCTAACTAGACGGTAACAGAGACCTACCACCAGTAAATGTTTCGTCTCCGATTTATTAGTATTGTCTAATATATGTTGTATATATATTTTTATATTCCTATTGTACATATAATAAAATTTTCAAATTTATCCTCTCCGCACAAAGTTTTAATACCGTAAGTGTAAACTTTAAAAACATTCTGAATAGAGAGTTTCATTGCGACTCGCACCCAATTATATTCAAACTTCAACATCGCACACAATGTGAAGCTCTCCAAATCATTATATTCAATATATATATCAATGGGCTCTCGGCTCGGCGAATTCTAAAGCATATTCTAGATCTAAGCGCGACCGTGGAACGGAACGCGCCAGCCGGATGTAGCCGACACCGCATCTCCGGTCGAACGTTAAATTTGAATTTCGAACTGATATCGCACTCTCTACGGGCAGCTTGCGGCTAGCGCACGTCCCCAGTGCAGCTCGCCGCGGAAATTGGCGCTCTTTTTATTTTGTTGTATACATCGAGCTGACGCGCATTGAAATACTAAACACCAAATACAAACGACAAGCTTTTTAAATTATAAGATATGAACATTAAGTAATATGTTAAAAGTTTTAAATATATTATAAGCAAATTATATTTTCTACTATAATCAGACAATATACAATTAATATAGATATACGGTATCCAGCTCTGGGGTACAGTCAGCAATAGTAACACAGAGATTCTGGAAAGATTTCAAACAAAAACACTGAGGGTCATTTTAAACATCCCATTTTACATCAGTAATAAACTCATATAGCTTGACTTAAAACTACCAACCGTCAAACAAAATACAGCTATGCCTATCAAAAAAGACTCTCTGGACATAAAAATGAGCCTGCCCTCAAATTGAGTGGAGATCAAAGCCTTCAATACAGGAGATTGAAAAGGCACAGTGTTCCAACTCTATTAAGTAGATTTACAAGGTTGGAATGAAATACCCAACTAAGCTAATAATATATCGGACAAATTAGTGGCTTATTGTTTTGTATAATAGATTGTCGTGTCGCAGAAAATTTAAAAACTATAGTCAGAGGAAAAATAATAAAATGCAATTAATAAATTAATAAAACTGTAATTTTTTTACTCGACGAGACGAACAAATCGTTCACTTATAGATAAGTGATACGTTTACCCATTACACGGCACTGGTAAATATGATATACACAGCTTCACATTCCATTCGTCACCAAGTTAGGTATCAAATCTCGTTACCTCAGCAATTTCAAACGATTTTTGCTTAATTACTGCTACTAAAATGTTACACTAGATTATTGAAATGACTTTTCTAAAAAGAAAATAGTTTAGTTTCATTAAAATCGGAAACTTAAGTCACTCGTGGATATTGGATTTCAAACAGCCAAGAATGTATGAATATTTGAATTGCTGAGTAGGTTAAAGTGAGGGACAGTAAGCGTTAACTAATCCGCATTGGGTCATTTTATGCCATGGGTAGATGGCCCAAATTATTCCACTATTACAAGAGACTTATATCCAGGAGTTCTATTGACATACGATGAAGTGTTAATACAACGGTACGTATCTGGCAACTTCGCAGCGACGTACTCCAAACGCGTCACAATGAACCAAACGAGTTTCACACCTGCGGAACCGTACAACAGTTCGGGTGAATGTAAACTTTACCCACATCACTCGGAAAACGGTGTCATTAGATTTACACTTGTCGCTGTGGGGCCGGCGCGCTGTCAAACGGGACTCCATAGACAATGCGACTTCCCGCGCTTTATCTCCTCACACCATCTTGATTTGCGTTACTGTATTAAAACCTACGTCACACACCTCCACCACCTCTACCTTCCTTCCCCCTCCTCTACCCGTTTCCCCCATACCGTGCGGGTAGCATTGTAACGTATCAAAATCGATGTACCCACACATGTACTCTGAAATTAATTTCACGTACACCACGAAACAATATCTGTACCCAACGTTACACCAGAAATAAAGTGATGTTATTATCACTTTACTAATCGATGGAAGAATGAGATATCGCAATGGTACGTACGTAGATAGTGTAAAACGTAGGGTTACTAGCCGTGATAGCATAGTGGTTTAAACGCCTGCCTTCCACTCTGAAGGTATCCGGTTTGAATCCGACCTGCAGCAATTATATTTTATTACACTTTCAAGTAATTGTTTTTTTTTTTGTTATTCCTCTTAACGATCTTCTGATGGTAATTGAAATACACTGCACCGCATTACGCTCTTTACGGTATAAACAATATATGTAGAATGGTAGATAGTATAGTATATAAGTGATGATATATAGAAAAACGAAAAAAAAAAGAAATAATTTAAAACGATAGAAAAATAGACCCACTTTACGAGTGAAATAAAAAAATACAGGATCTCATTACCACAGTAATGTAATAATTACTTTAAACCTGAACATAGTAAAGTTGGAAAAAAGTATGTGTGAAGTATATGTAAATAGATATGTGAGAATGAGAAAAAAGAAACCATAACTGGAAGAAGGAGAGAAATAGAAGAATAAAAGATAAAAGAAATGAAAAAAAACTAAATGATGTAAATGAGCTTTGGCTACTGACCAAGGGAATGGAAATGAACTTTGCTTGAATGCGAAAATAGGTTACGACTTAAACAGCTTCCGACAACAAGAAAATCTTAGTAAAGTAACCGTGAGATTTTAACTGAAAATTTTTCAGATTAACAATACTGTATTTATCTTGAACATGTTCACGGTGTGAACGAGTCGCCCACCTGTAAGTGTTCAGTGTGTATTTGTTATAAATTAATTGAATAGTCGCGTAGGGAGCGACTCCGCGCCGACTTGAACAACTTGCTTTGTTTACTGTTCCAACATAAAGCCACTTGTCGCGGGCCCACGGTCACTTTGGACCTCGCACAATTTCATAAAGCACTAATTAAATAATTAATATTTTAGACAATTATTACCTTTACCTAATATCTCAGAAGTATTATGAAATAACTTGAATGTAAGGAGTCCCGCTACAAATCGCGAGACCCAAACCAATCTCTCCTCCTCATTCAACCAACGAGGCTCTGGTTCTTCACTGATTCGCATTGAACCAGTGTGGTGGGATATGGTCTTTAACCCTCCCTCTATTGGGGGAGGTCTAGGACCAACAGTGGACTATTATCAGCTGATTAAGATTATCAAATAACAATAGGTTACTATTTGGATACATTCTTAATAGGTCTAATAGTTAGGAGTATTGATCCAATTCATGTTATGGTGGCTATAGATTTATATCATTATCAGGATATTTACCTTTTTTTGTTGCGTAGTAAATCTTCTAGAGACACCTTGCTTTTGGTGGGAAGTCAGGGTTATGTGGTATTTATACCATCCATAGGTCATCCTCAGTGCATTGTGGAAGGCACCGCGATCTCCTACGGAAGTGACTAGTGCCTCCCTGCTGCTGAACACATCCTAGGGACAGCTGCTGCCGGAACAGCTGGTCAAGATACGAGAGCACTTCGTACTTGTCCCCTCGGGCTCACTCAATATACAGTGAGAGCCTCTCACCCTTTATGTCTCTTCTACTACAGGCGTGGTTTACCTTACTCCTACTCTTGATAGCCCGAGATTATAGAGCTACAGGATATTTACCTGATGGTAAGTGCACTCATATCATGAAACTAATATGATACAAAACTTACTGAACCTACTGTACGCAATTGTACTTGGTCTCTCATTGGTCTATGAAACCCTCAGAATTTTGCAGCTCATGTAATATTCTGTTGTAAATTTTGCATTGATTATGATTTAGTCAAGTGTGTGTCTGAGTGTACGCTGTGGCCTTACCGTGGCTAAACAGTAAGGCCGACCAGAATGTACTCTTGGCATTAATATTGAGATGGGTACGGAGATGATACTTAGCTATATACAGTTCCGATCGGACAACCGGAAGCGGTGCCGGAAGTCAATAAATATCATATCTATGTATATTTTTGATTTTTATACAAATATGTTCCTAGTGTAAAAATACTATTTATATGTACTTCCCGTATAACCGGCCAATCGGAAGTGGTGCCGGAAGTCACTAAGTACCATATCCATGTATATTTTTGATTTATACAAGTATGTTCCTCGTATAAAAAATACTATTTATGTATACTTCCGGTATAATCGACCAACTGGAAGTGCGGCCAAAAGTCACCGAGTAACTTAATGATGCATATTTTTGATATCTTTATTGAAGTAAAAGTGTACCTCAATTATTTTTATGTACTTCCGGTACAATCGGCCAACCGGAAGTGCGGCCAAAAGTGACCGAGTAACTTAATGATGCATATTTTTGATATCTTTTTTGAAGTAAAAGTGTACCTCAATTATTTTTACTTACTTTCGGTTCCGACCGATTAACCGGAAGTTGTCCAATACCTGTGTACCTGTATATAGATCCTATATAGATATATCGCGATATTGACAGTGAGAGGAACGTCGTTATACACACAGCGATTATGCTTATCAATCAATGTCTATAGTATGGGTGCTGATTGTGCTCAGGTTCGAAGTTTATGTAGTCGTTCGTCTCCTGTAAAACGTTGAAAATTCAATTTCCTAGTTGCTCATTGTCGCCGCAGACGGCTTTGTTAGTACGCTGCGATACCGTAACCCGGACCCTCACAGCCAACCCACCCCACCACACCACCGCACCACCGCACTACACCACATCCAGGTACTACTTCCTGAGCGAAGCTTTTATCTGCTTAGTTCCGCTCCGAGTACTGGAAATTGACCTCTGATGGTAGATCTATATTGCTGATCCTTTAGGTAGTTACCGCCGCAGCTCCTATTCCTACCGTCAAATAATATTTATTTATTTATTCTTTATGTACCCTTACACACATATATATATATACATTATATATGACATATGACAAAATTGTACACTAAGCAACTAACTACCATATACTAACGGCTACAGATTTAACAAAACGCTATTTACTTTTTGTTAGATTTTCCACATTTACTTTCATTTACTATTCTTCTTTTTTTTCCCCTATTTACTTTCTTCGTTTGTAATTCTTCACTTATTAATATCAAAAATTTTTATTAATGTTTTATCTGCGCATACCAACATGTTATTAAGTTATATATGGAAACCTCTAATTAGCTTTACCTCATAATATATTTATAGAAATTATTTTATATTGTCTACGCTGTTGAATTTCTAAATAAATAAAATAAAAAATATATAAAACAAAACTATTTAATAAAAGTAACCGTAAGACAAAGGTGAGCTTAACTCTAAAAAAGAGTTCTCTTCCAGCATACACAAATAGGAATAGGAAACTAGATGAGAATGTATAAACATTACTGCGTTGTAATTTATAGGTTGCTGTATGCTAGTGAAATTACTGGGGTAACGAGACTTAACCAACATCATACAGTATACATCAGGTGAAGTCCTTAATATCGTATCGTCAAATAAATAAGTGGAAATCTTGGATAAGGTTCAGATTTTCCCCAAAATTCAAAAGTTCTTCCGAAGTCGGGAACGTGTTGGTGCCTCTGGTGCTGCAGTCGTCTATAAGTTACGGTAACTGTTTACCATCAGGCAGGCTGTATGCTTAATTACCAACTTAGTGGTATAAAATGAAAATTAAGTTACTCATATGTTTATAGCAACACATATATAACGTTGTTAAAATATCACCAGATATAATAATTGGGGTGTGCTTTTGTAGGTTTATAACTTTATGTCAAATGCCAAAAAGCAATTACTTTAAAGTGTAATAAAAAATCTTTTATCTTTAATTATCTTTGTCTAGTAGACGCCTCTTTTTTGACGCCGGTGAAATCATAGTTCAAAAAGGAATGAACAGACACTTACTTTTACTTTACATATACTTTTTTCTAACATTACTACGTTCAGGTTTAAAGTAATTGTTACATTACTGTGGTAATGATATAATGTATTTTTTTTATTTCACCCGTAAAGTGGGACAAGAATTTTTTTTATTCTTTCTTTTTCCGTTTTTTTCTATATCATCACTCATACTATCTACCATTCTACATATATTGTTTATACCGTAAAGAGCGTAATGCGGTGCAGTGTATTTCAATTACCATCAGAAGATCGTTAAGACGAGTAACAAAAAAAAAACAATTACTTTAAAGTGTAATAAAATATCTTTTATCTTTAAATATCTTTTTCTAGTAGACACCTTTTTTTTTTGTAGCGGGTGAAGTCTTCTAAAGATACCCTGTTTGTAAAGTGAAGTCATGGTTCAAAAGGAGTGAATAGACATTTGCTAGGTTAATGCGCTTTACTAACACAAATCAGATCATCACTTAACATCAGGTGGGATCGAGATCAAGCATTGACCTGTATCTTTAAAAAAAATGTGGGATTTATACTGATTAAAACCACGGTGGTGATCCTCAGTGCATTGCGAAAGGCACCGGAATCTCCAACGGAACTCATCACCTACCTGCAATGATAGATCTAATAAATAACTATTAACCCTAAGTTTTTTTTATGTTTACAGTCACGCGTTTTGATTCATGTTTTAAAACACTTAATATTAATTGGTGTTATACTGATTGTAAATAGAAGAATTAATTGCTGAAAGCCGGATTCGAACCCGATACCTTCGGAGTGGAAAGCTGTCGTTCAAATCACTAGGCTATCACGAGTTGTATGTGTATAGCTTGTAAAAGCAAATTATAGCTTTGTATTTGTATGTATGTGTATGTGTATAAAGGGTACATCCCTTGGCCGGATAACATTGGAAGTATAAAAAGGAAACGATCTCGGTTAGGGTCCGCAATAAAGTTTTATTGTGTTGACCTTGTCCGGTTGGTAAACAGCCGCCAACACCTGCCCGGACCACACCACCACCACCACACTATTGATTCAACATCATTACACACCACCACGTTCACAATTGATATGCCAATTTAAATACTGGCATCCAATCAGGATGCAGACCTGTTCACAATCAGACTGATAGGTAATAATCATCCAGACTCTTCAACCTGGAACTACTGCATTCAACCATATCACATCTTAATATGTTACCACCAAAAGATCTTACTAGGAATGAAGATAGTACAACTCCTGAATAACATAATAACAAACAGGATATTTACATAACCTAACATCAGTAAGTTTATTCTTATTTCGACTAACGCTCTTTTACTTTCATGTCTTTTCTCTTATCATAAGTATATGAAGATTATCATAAGAATAAGTATAAAGAAAAGAGATCTATTTTAACAAATAGACCTCTTTTCTTTTTAATAACTTCATTGTATTTTTGTATATTAGTAATTTCACTCATCTAATGTTAAGTGGAAAATCACATTGATCTTGTAGGAGCTTATTCACTCTTGATATTCCATCAGGCATTTTTGCATTGTGGT
The DNA here is from genome assembly GCA_018246255.1 of Pachliopta kotzebuea. Classification (NCBI taxonomy): domain Eukaryota; kingdom Metazoa; phylum Arthropoda; class Insecta; order Lepidoptera; family Papilionidae; genus Pachliopta; species Pachliopta kotzebuea. Next base: position 3,155 of record DWLS01006725.1, on the reverse strand, counting down.
ACAAAAAAAAATTATAGTTTATCCGATGCACAGTTGGAGGGTTATCATGGATGTAACATCCGATGGAAACTTATAATCAGCCGACCGGAATAGATAGTTCGCGGATCCGACAAATTGGTATGTCGTCTACAGCAGCCGCATCACTATCTCTGGGTAGCAGCCAGAATCTTTATCTTTGTATCTAAAATTATTAACCGACAACAAAAGATGTATTCAATACAACCTGTACAATACATATATTTATTCTGTAGTACTTAATAAATACATATATTTATTTATTTCTTCTAACACCTAATGTAAAGGCGGACTTTAAGTCATGAGGTACGTAGATGCATGGAGCAGTTAAAGTAACAAGGTGTGTGATAATACATATGAAAATAATATTAAATTGCATCACAGTACATAATATACTTAATATAGATATATTAATAATACATAATGTACTCATCATATAATAACAAGAAAATAATAAATAAAGAGAAGGATATCGGTACGTACAAATTTATTTATGAGGACCCAATTATTACTTTATTTAAGAGAAGTTCGCTTCCTTCCACTCCGAAGGTACAAGGTTCGAATCCGGTCTGCACCAATGTATTGTTCAGTTTAAATACAGTTAGTATAACACCAACTAATATCACGTGCTGTAACGGAGAAGGAGATCATCGTGAAGAAACCTACATATCTATGTGATCACCATACATCGGACTGGTATATGGAATGTAGAAGTCAATGCCAACACCACTACATTATAACTGATTAGGAAGTCGTCGTGTGGGACAACACATGATGACCACGACCCTCAGTCAAAAGGGAATACGAGTTAGATAGGAGAAAGGAGGATATCATGAGGAAGAGCATCCTTCTTGTCCTCTAATTTTACAGATTATAAAAACTTTCATATTTAAAACTAATTGTATTATTTTTTCTGTGCAATATAAGCAGTAAAATTATTTTTTTAGTAATTTTAAGTTATAACTCCTTGGATACATTCAGAAGAGGAGCTTATAATCTGTGCCTGTTCCTGAAGTATGTAGATAGTTGGCAGGTAACAAAAGTCTATGGTCAGTTCGGATCTGACCGCAGACGTCAAAGTCATTAGGCCAGAGTCCAGGGCAAGATGTGAGTAAATCAGCAGTTTGAACTGAAACCTTGAGCCGGAGACCAGGATGTGCTTGCGGGTCTGCGAGTTTTGGACCTGGCGCCTGATGACCATGTACATAGCGTGCGTCGGCGTCTTCGTCTCCTTCATATTCGGACCAATGCAGACCGTTGTCTACTTAACAGGTGTGCGTTTACCTACAGTTATATACAGATCACTCTTCATCAGGTGATAGACCTGTCTCATTCACTACCTATTTAAAAAAAGTAGACAGACATTATACATCCAAGGCTTCATTGAAAAGCACTCCAATACAAAACTTGAAGACGTTAAATAAAGATCAGCTCTAAAATTATTTAATTTATTACAAGTAACTTATTATATACTTATAAAAGAAAATTTCCTTTAATATACATACTCTGTATATGTATTTGTGGTAGACTAAATTGTTTTTATGATATATGTATGTTGAGATCAAGTTATAATCTATAAATATATCCAGCTGTCGTCATCAAAAGACAGCAGTTTCTATATAAACAATTTATTTTATGTACAAAGCTATATAACTTATGTAAATTAAGATTATGCAATCAACATTAAGATTAGTTACATTAAATATAGTTTATCTTGTTACGAGTAAGATTAATATTAAGCATTTGTAATAGTCTCTTGTTACTGAGAAAGTTATGTTCATATATTACTTAAAATTCTCATTTTATTACTGATGCAGTTAACGAGAGGGTGAGTTAAGTTAATGTGCCGGTTAAGTAAGAATGCTATTTTTATAATTGAGACGATGATGAGAATATTACTTAAGGAAAGTGTTCATTACAAGTGTTTCTTCATTATCAGGTTATTATAGTTTGGCTGTTGCTGAGGTCATTGCCCCTTTTATACACTTCAGTTTTAAAAATTCTTCGCAGATAAACAAGTAAACAATATATAGAAAGTGTTAATGATTCCGATGTCCATATATGGGAGCAATAGATCACCATCGTAATGATGTAGTTATGATTAAAGAATATATTGTATCAGAACAAATATAAATGTTAAAATTACTCCAATATCTTCCAGATCAAAATTCGGAGATGTCCCAATTGCTAAAGACGGAGGTGAACCTCGCGCTGGTCCTCTGGTTCATCGTCGCCTTCATGTGGTTGATCCTCGTATCGAAAATCGTGTTGTTAATCGGTTGCTATTTCAACAATTACAAATTGGTAATGATCTATATTTGCACCATCATCGGACATTTGGTAGTAGCCTTCAACCTGTGCATAAGGTACGCTATCGTCTGTTCGTTTTTGGACCACAAGTGCTTCGACCACTCACCAGACAGGCAGGGGGACGACAGCCTGGCCGCCGTTGGCATCATCTTCGCTTACCTGACCTACACAGTGGCGTGGATTGTGATTTTATTCATTGTTTGGAATTATAAACTCACTTTAGCATACATTGCTTGTTTTATTTTGTAATTATGATCATGTAACCTCGTTTCGTTCACAGCTAAAGTGGTTGCCTATCCGTCAGCGGCGAAGCCTGCGTTGTCTCAACACACTATTAGCTATTCTGACATCTCCAAAACCACCTTCTTATCTCACCTCTTATTTTACCTTTCTAGGCTCTAACTACGACAAAAATCTCCGCTCAACTAATAACCCGCTTCTTTTATGCCATTCGCACACTTCTGATGTTGTCCACTCCTCATTCTTTATCCAATGTACTCTTCTCTGGAATGCTCAGCCTCTCGAAATCAGAACAGTTACCAATCGGAACATCTTTAAATCAAAAGTCCGGGAATTTCTTTTAAATAAAGTATTGATTGGTTCCTCATAAATAAAAAAATTTATACGTACCGAAATAGTTATGTTTATTTCTCATATTTTGTTATTATATGTATGAGTATATTATGAATTATTAATATTTTTATATTAAGTATATATAACATTTTATGTATCTAATTTAATGCTGCGTATGTACTATGATATAATTTAATATTCTTTTCATATGTATTATCACACACCTTTTATTTTAACTTCTCTATGCACCTGCCTAC
>DWLS01006724.1:0-11372 GCA_018246255.1 Pachliopta kotzebuea | reverse complement strand
AAGATTTCGGTTTGCTTCTGCTTCAACCGTCGCACTAGACGGGCCGGAAAAAATCAGAACAATATCGTCAGCGAAAGTTGTTCTTATTATTATTATTATTTATAATCTTACTATTTTACTAAAGTATCAGCATTTTGAAGAAATATTGGATTAATGAGATACACGGGCCTAAGGCAAATGTACCTCAGTCACTTTGCAAAATATTTGCGCACTATTCTACAAGTGTTGAGAATCACAGCTTTTTGCATTAAAATATAAATTGATGGAGGGAGAGAGAAACTGTCTATCGCATGGTGGATATGCTTTAGTACTACCCCCCTGTACCTGATATTACAACAGGGACAATACCAACGCTTTTAAGTTTCCAAATTTGAGCTATTTCGTTTTTATTATTGATTATTATTAATTAGACTAGCAAAATCTGTTTACCGTTTCTATTCACAGTTTAAGTGATTTAATGCTTTGTTTTCACTTTCTGTTAATCCGAAAACAGTCACGCAGCGTTTGGCAGGCTTCCACCGAGTTTTTGTTGGGTTACTTGTTTTTTGTTCATTCATTGTAAGTTGTTCCGTTTTACCATCATTCTCACCTTCAACGGTATTTTGAAATGAATAACCCATTTTCTTTGTATTTGTTTATAGACACCGCCACCACTGCCTTCCTGCAGGTTCCCCAAGTTGGAAGAGTGCGCGCACTTCCACTACGAAAGGGTCTCATTGGGAGGGCTGAACATCGAAACGGTGCCATGCGAGGAGCAGTGCGAGGACAACGATCCCAGTGAGGGTGAGCTATTAGAAACATTAATACGACTAGTCTGAAATCAAAGTTTTTTATCATCGTTCGCTCGTATTTGTGGAACGGAGTTTTAGTTTCTTTTTTCTTTCTTTTTCAACTTTCCACTTAACATACATTTCTGGAGCCGTGATAGCCTAGTGGTTTGAACGCCTGCCTTCCACGCTGAGGGAACCAGGTTCGAATCCGGCCTGCACCATTGAATTATTCAATTTACATAGAGTTAGTTTAACACCAATACCACGCGCTCTGAAGATGAAGGAGAACTTCGTGAAGAAACCTACATATCTATGTGATGAACATCCATCGGACTGCTATGTGGAATGGAGAAGGCAATGCCAACACCACTACATTATAACTGACAAGGAAGTCGTCGTGTAGTTCACTGCACAAGTCGTATTCCCTCATGACTGAGGGTATGACCACGACCCTACGACCCCACGACGAATACGACTTAGAAGATGTATAACACCAACTAATATCACGTGCTTTAAGACATGTATCAAATCGCGTGGGTATAAACATTAATAAAAATACATTTCCGAAATCAAATAGTGGCTTGTAACACGAAGATCCGGGTTGGATTTCGGAACCACATGTTTTGGATATGGTTGATAGGAAGGTTTTTCGTGCCCAGCTGGATAACCTTCAGTATATTAAATATGCTGCCATAACAACATTATTTTGTTCCGGCTGTCATAAGAGCTGGACTATTCTGATCGAGCACTTCATCATTGATGGCCTCATAGACAATATCAGATGAAACTGAGTGGAAATCTTAACCCATTTGTGATAAAGTAACCAAATAAAACATCTCTTAAAAAAAATGTAACTCTGCTATAGTATTCATATAGTTTAATCATAGAAACATTTCGTTCACATGACATGTTTTAGGCTGGATTTGTCTCCGGGTGCGCTCCCACGTCAGCCGGAGTGAGTGCGAGGTGACGGTTGCTGGTGACGCACATTCGCATGCAAGTGGATGGAGCGAGCCGGGTGCCCTCAGGGAGTGGACCCTCACGCGCAGCCGGGACAACTTCCTACAGCTGGATGACATGTTGCACAGGTAATACAAATACAACCTACATAGTCCTAAACCAATAAAACTAAAAAGGTTTAATTTTTTTCTCGTTCCACTTTGTGTTTTGGGTAAGGGACTATGGGTTCTTAATTTATTTCTATTTCCTTCTTTACCGAATTCTTTCCTTTCACTCTGCATTATCTTTCTTCCACGCATCGCCTCTCATGCCAAAAACCGCCTCATCTTTACAGTTTCCTCTTAGATATATTCTTTTTACATTTTTGTTCTATTTATACATATATATATTCGGTTCACATTTTCCTTATTACTTTATTAAGTCTAAAATTTACAGTTCTACCATTTTTACGCTTTACGTTTGGCTTCTTACACTTATTTCCTTTAACATTCGGTTTAGTATCTTTATTTACACATTATTCATTCACAGTTTTATTTGTGTTTATCACTTTTCCTATTATTTCCTTACCGTACCTTATAAACATCAGGCGACTGTTGTCGTCAAATGTTGGCGATTGGTGGTCGATAGAGTAGTCCAAAAAGAAAGACTCTTGAAGATCGTAAGAAAAATACCATATAATAGATTAATAGCTAGCTAGGCAGATTCAAAGAAACCTACCAACCTAACTAAACAGGTACTTTGGAATTGAATCAAGAACCTGCGTTATAAGGCAAGCTATTATCTACATTGCCATGGATGCACTTGTCAAATGATGTATTAAATCAATTCAGAAGTGCAGGTATATTTTTTTTTATATAGATACAGGTCAACGCTGTGATGCCACCTGGTGTTAAGTGATGATGTGGTCTATGTTAGTAAAGCGCATTAACCCAGCAAATGCCTACTCACTCTTTTTTTGGAGACGCCTACATCGTAATTGTGCAGGTACACAGCGCCGGTAAGTTATTTCAGTCCTTAGCTAAACGAGGAGCTGAACCTCTTAGTGCGTAAACTGGGGATGTTCACAACATAAGGATGGAGTCTCACCGTATGCATTTTCTCTCGGTGATGAAAAGTTCATCATGTAATTCCTACACAAATTGCTATCTATAACACATTGCAAGTTACATAATAAAGTCCATATAGATAACTTGTATATAGAATTTGTATCAGAATTCAGATAACCTGTGTGTGTTAAAATAGGTGCATATACGAGCGCAAGGTGTCCGGGCTACCCAACTTGTCAGAGGAACTGGCCGCGTGCAGCGACGAGGCGCGTTACCAGCAGTTGATCAGCGACTACGTACACCACCTGTCGATGATCGCTGACGACTCTATTAACTGTGGGCCTGTTCTCAACTGGCTGCAGATGGACAATAAAGGTATGTCTATTAATTACTACTTGCAGGTGGAAATACAATATTGATCAATAAATATCAGGAAGTCCGTTAGTTCAACTTTACTTGTGAAATGTTTGAGAAATATGGTGAACTGATCTCACATCTTGCGTCTCAAGGTGAGGATAACCATTTAATGGTGTGCAAAAGATAATCTAGAGCAGTGTTTGCCAAAGTGAGGCGTAGGCCCACAAGGAGGAAATTATATCTCTAAGATAGGCAATTTGGAACTTTAAAAAAAAATAGGCAATGTAATTTATTGCATTTTTTAATTTCTTTTGTTTTTGGGAAACATTGTATAAAAATCACGGAATCCGAAGGGAACATAGATTTTTTTTTTTCAAAAGTTGGATATTAGACTAAAAATATTGGAAAACACTGGTTTAAAGCCTCATTTTTCCACTTAAAAAAAATAGTTGTATTTGTACTGAAGGTAATAAAATTACTAGACTGTGTTGTGATAGGTAATTAATTAAAATACAAGTTGGACATAAACAGAGAACAATAACAATGAATAAATTTCTTTTCAGGACATAAGTTACTGGTTGCCAATGAAGACTCCAGCTCCATCAACACGCCAGCGGTCGCAGCCGCATACTCTGTAAGGAAATATGTTTCACAGGTTAGTATACAAACTAATTTTTTTATTAACGCTTTACCGGTAGCACTAAATTGCTGTCAAATAGTATTGTGCCATTATTACTGTGTTCGAGTTAAAAAGCGCTGTAGCTCGTAATGTCACTGGGATAAAAAGTTTTTTTTATTCGCCAAACAGACGAGACTAGCAAAACATTAAACCTGATGGTAAGTGGCATGCTTGCTCATAACAACGAGGTGCTGGGTAACATGGTATACGCAACACCACATTGCGCTTGTCGCCTTAAAATGTTAAGGTTTTAAGTCTCATTACCCCAGTTCACTAGCATACAGCACCCTTCAAACCGGAACACGGTAACGTATGCACATTACTATTTGTCGGCTGCAATAGGAACTGTGGCGGTACCTACCTAGACGGTCTCCGGCTAAAGAGACCTACTACGAGTGAGAAGCAGTCATAAAACGACTACCTCAATGTATTGAATTATTTATAACTAGCACTATGTTATTATGTACGGGCATACTAACTACTAACAAATATCTACATTATGTACGTTTGTACGAAATTTGAGCAATTGATAAAAATAAAATTACGTATTGTTTACAGGCTCGAGATGAAATCAGCTTTGAAGTTGGCGACATGATATCGATCATTGACATGCCCGGTATGTGTTTCCGTTTATTATTTGATCAATTTAGTAAATATACGTATTTCTCACATAATGGCCTATGTCTAGCAATGGAGATTTACTTAATAATGATAATGACATCTTTCAGAAATAAGCATAGAAAAGGTATAATTGCAGCATCTATTTCAGCCGACAAGCAAGAGTGGCGTGCACTTGAAAAAGGCAGTTTATGATTCTCAGTAAATCAATACCCAATTACTGGAGTATAGGAGCCTAAAATAATGGTACAAATTATCTGTAAACAACCTTTTTGATACTTCATTACGTCGCCTCGCGTTTCATGTTATTAAAAAAATGTGACATATTTTCATTATTCAAGATTTCGCTATAACAATGTAATGTAAAGAACTAGGATTTTATTTTGTGCTGTACTGAATAAAGTGGTATTTAGTCGACTGTTAGTCAATTGCCTTGATTATAAAGCAAAAGAATTTGTTTCACAAATAATAGTCAATATTTAACTGGTTGCTTACGTAGGTCCCCAAGAGTCTGTGTGGTGGCGTGGCAAGCGCGGCTTCCGAGTTGGCTTCTTCCCACGGCACTGCGTTGCTGTCATTGGAGACAAAGTGCCGCGCCATATGACGCAGCCGCCGCCTATCGTAGGGTGAGTGGTAGAATGATAATTACTAGCTCACATAATTATGTGAGTGGATATTAAAAAAAAAATAACTCGTGATCTCCTTTCTCTATTAGATCAGTGGCGGTAGCTCCCATAAAGCCAGTTCTTAGGAAGCACGGCAAGCTGATCTCCCTGTTCCGGAGCTTTATCCTCTCTCGGCCGTCCCGCCGGAGCCTAAAGCAGCAGGGCATACTTAAGGAACGTGTCTTCGGCTGCGACCTCGGCGAGCATCTGCTAAACTGCGGCCACGATGGTGAGTGTTTATTTACGATTGCTCTTGATCTACTGAACACACCGTATGTATCTTTCCAAGTGTTATAAATTTTTGTTAAACCTCATCATGAAATCTGTATCAAATGTTTTTTGTTTTATTTTATTTAATGTTAAAACTTTAAAATGGTTGCGATAGAAACATGAAATAACTAAACAATTTTTTAATATTTAGCTACGCATAGAAACGGCTGAATATGTTTTATTTTAGTTTTTATTTTAGTAAATTTTTATGCGCTCGTAAAACACAGTTGGGTCAATTTATTTAATAAACACAGGAGTTATTTTTATTAAACCTATATCTGTGTAATTTTTCACAAGACACGAGTTATGTTGTTATAAGAGTAAGGCCGCCAATGAAAAAAGAAAACACTTACTGATAAAATGAAATAGGAATCCGTTATACTCGGATAACAGATCCATTAATCACGTATAGTTTATAAACTATCCATAAGGAGCCATTATATAAGATTAGTATATAAGAAGCTTGTATTACTAAATAAAATCAGTTCTCTTACAGTTTATTATTAACTTAACATCATAGCTTGGGGCAGTCACAAGCATGTAGTTTTTAAAAACCTTTCCACCCGATGGCTCAAGCTAACTCACGCATCTATGTTAACTGTGTACAGTGCCGCAAGTGCTAGCTGAATGCGCGCGCGCAATCGAGCGTCGTGGCGCGGTGGACGGCATCTACCGACTGTCCGGCGGCGCGGCGCTCACGCAGAGGTTGCGCGCCGCGTTCGACGCAGCGGGCGACGCGCCGCCGGACCTCGCCCCGCCGCTGCAACGCGACCCGCATGCCCTCGCGAGCCTGCTCAAGATGTATTTCCGGTTAGCGTTGCTATATATCATCATCAGCTAATGCCAATGAAAGGATTTGGGCTGTCTCCCACCACGCTGGCTCAACACGTATTGATGGGGGTTGCTACATATCATCAGCTAATGCCAATGAGGGGATTTGAGCTGTCACCCACCGTGCTGGCTCAATACGGATTGATGTGGGGGTGCTACAAATAAATCTGCCTTTATAACAGTCTATTTATTCCCGTTAATTTACCCGCTATAGCAACCCTTTTTTTATGGGGGAAAAATGCCTACGCGCTGCCCTCCCGCCACAGGGGTGGCGGAAGGGACTGTGGGACTCGCACTCACTAAGTAAATTATTGTACCTTTCAGTGAGCTCCCGAACCCGTTGTGCACGTATCAGCTATACGACAGCTTTGTAAGCGCGGTGCAAGTACCGGATGAGGCGGCCCGGCTCCGTGCGATGCGCGAGACTGTCGTGAAGTTGCCTCCGCCGCATTACAGGTATGGTACTTCAATAGCTGTATATATACTGAAAAATTACAACTGTCGACTTCTGGCTGCCTCAAAAGGATTATGATAGTCAGGGACGACTTCATCAAAATAATACTACATCTTTCTCTTTCTTTCATTTTAACACACGTGCAAATTGCAGGACTCTCGCGTACCTGATGCGTCACTTGCGGCGCGTGTCGCTGCTCAGCGACGCGACTGGCATGACAGCGCGCAACATGGCCATCGTTTGGGCGCCCAACTTGCTGCGTTCGCCTGCACCGCAGCACGCGCTGCAAGGCGTCGCCGTGCAGGTCAGTCTGGGCACCACCTATTTCACATAAATGGACTCTACAAAACGATTAAATTTTGGTAATATTTTTGCCTTTCCAACGCCATATAGATGCCGCCTACATTTAATAAGGACAGCTAAGGAGTGAAACAACTTGCCGGCGTCAGTGTTCCCGTACAATTACGATGTGGGCGTCTTCAAGAGTGAATAGGCATTTGTTAGGTTAATGCGCTTTATCAACATAGACCACGTCATCACTTAACACCAGATGGGATCGTGGTCAAGCATTAACCTATACCTACGTAAAAAAAATGTGTAAAATGAAAAAATATATTTCATGAGAGTGTAATAGTAGACGGCAGTACTGAAAGACCGAATGTGAAAGTCACGGAAACCGCTGGAGGCGACCAGAGGTAGATCGTTGGGAGGAAATTTTTCAAGGAGGAAAGATAAGGATGTATATTGGCTGATGTTGACAAATAATCAAGAACATCATTGCTATAGGCGGTCGTGATAATTATCACCAAGCGAAAGTTATAATTTTCACCTTACTTGATCATATATAAAAAAGTTACTATCCTTACTCAACTTGAACTATTCCAGGCTGTCGTCACAGAGTTTCTGATCTGCTACGCCGAAGAGTTGTTTGCGCAAGAGCAGGGCGCGGATTCCGGACCAGATTCCTTAGAGCAGGTAAATAAATGTATTTAAACGATTAATTGTCCGCTGTCCGTCTGTCAACGGCAGAACTTCATGTAATGTCACGTTTCAATCATATCACTTGCAGTTCTGTCGTCAAGGAATAATAAAGGAAGCAGTACTGTGTCCAAATTGAAGGGTATTGTAGCGATTGTAATTACTGGGATAGCGAGACATGATATGTTATGTCTCAGTGATTAACCTAAAATCCTTATTTAAACGACAATGTACGTCCGTCTGTCCGTCAACTATTTTCAATCTCGAGAACTACAAGGGGTAGGAGCTGGTGCTGAAATGTTGTCATACAGACAGATCTCGCTTAGATAAGAACAGAGCCGTTGGAGTTTTGTTGGTATATAAACAAGTTCCCGAGTTGTGAGTGCAAGTTTCAGAATTTTGAATGAATCACTTGTAATACTAATTAAAAGAAAATTCAAGTGATCATCTCGTCTGTCTTGTCGCATCTCAAAAAAAATAGTTTATTCAAATCAACGTCTATTTTGGCTCTATTCAAGGATCACTTTGACTCGGTGGAGCTGCGCGGCAACGAGTCTTGCAGGAGACCAAAAAGCCTGCCCTTGAACCCACCCACTAAGTTGCTAAGGTATCAATTTTGCTTATTAATACTTTTTTGTATATTCAAATTTTTGGTTTACATTATGAATGAATATTAAAAAAACAAAAGTCGACACTATAAAAATATATTAAACGATGCTGAGTGTTTAAGGTAAAAAATTAACCTTAATACTTAAAAATATTCAGCGCGGATCATCTATCATCATCATCAGCCTATAGACGTCCACTGCTGAACATAGATCTCCCCCAATAGTCGGATTTGGGCCGTCTCCAACCACGCTGGCCTAATGCGGTTTAGTGGGAAGCCAGAGCCTCATTTGTTAATTATCAGGGTACATCACGAGCAAGTGAGTTTGGCTCTTACACCCCCGTAGATACATAAAAGGAAGTTTTAATTAACGTTATGTTTATTAGCTTGGAAGAGGCACGGAGGCGTGGACTGGGAGCGGGCGCAGGGACCAGCGTTCCGCCAGCATCTGGTGCCATAGCGGCCGCAGCGGCGGCGAGCAGCGCGCCTTCGCCACACGACCGACAGCTGCGTCCCGCGGGACATCTCAAGCCGAAGTACATCGAGGTATGAGAACAGTGTCAGAAGGTGGCAGGGGGAACATGTGTCTTGATTTCAGGGTCATGTCTAGGGAAGTTTTATCAATGCCAAGGTTTTTTCATATCTGCCTGACCATAATCACTAACCCCCATATTATAAATCTATCGTCATAACAGCACTGCTGTATTCACGTTGTCAACATATGAATACCATAGTACTCCAGCACGCTTCTCCATCTGTGTTCCCATAGTCACTTGACATGTAAAATTGAGATCCTAATGTTAATAAAATTTGGGAAAAATTTAATAAGTCAATAAAAATAATATTCTTTAGCATTTAAGGGTCACATAAGTTACCAATGTATATCAGATGAAGTAACCCAATTGTTTTCAGGTCGGTTCGGGACCGAACAATCTGCCGCAGTATCACACGGTGTTGGACCTGCCACTGTCAGGTATGTAGACACTAACTATAAATAATATAATATCTGCAGCTCTAATTATTCTTGATTATAAAACCTGACTTCTTTCTCTCCGAACCTAAAGTTACTAATAAATAATAATCAATTCATTTAATGTCCACATTCCTGGGTCTCGGAACATGAAAGTCTGAGAATTATAACATTATAATGATGTACTCGTACGTCGTCGGCATCTGTTTACGTATTTCTAATTCCCTTTACCTGGTCAACCAGCTTTGATCATGATTTGTTGTTTTGTAAGTGACGCGATTGAAAATTTTCATATCCGTGAAAATAATAGCAAAAAGTTATACAATCTGTTAATACTCAACAACTTATGGTTTGGTCTGGCAGGAGGCAAACGTGGCCTTAAACGGTCCCCGTCGGGCTGGCGCGGGCTGTTTTGGAGGAGCAAGCTGCAGCGGGCGCGAGCGCCGCCACAGGCTCCGCCCGCACCGCTGCCTGTTCCCACGCAGGTGGATTCCCACAATATTGTCATTATTTTAACTTATTATTGTATCGCTACGTAGTAGCCCTTATGGTAGATATAACAATATAATGGGACACAACAACTCACGGGACCCAAGCCAATCTCAGCTACTCATAATGCACCCGGCTATTCCAAATGAGGCTCTGGTTTCCTATCAACTTGCATTGGGCCTTCGTTGTGGGAGATGGGCCAATTTCCCTATTATTGGAGGCTTATGTCCAGCAGTGGACGTCTATGGCCTGATGACAAATCATAGGCTGTCTAATAATTTTAAAATGACAAAATTTATTTCAATGGTTTTTACAGTATACTCTCTGTAGAAAATGCTGTCATACAACCGTTTAACCAATTTTTGTTAATTTTTATAAGTATAATTTAATATAAACATTATTTTCATTTGTATTATCGCACACCTTTTACTTCAACTGCTCCATGCCTCATTACATCTCTGCACCACACAAGGTACACTGTAAGATAATGACAATGGCATTAAGTCCCGCCTTTACACTAGGTGTAAAAAGAAATAAATAATGTAATAATTAGTACAAATATAAAGCAATCTATAAAATAATGATAGCAGGTGTCGCAAGACGTGGTGATGATTGCTGGAGCACTCCGGCCGGTCAAATCGTGCGAGTCGCTGGCATCTGACACCGACACGCTGCCGCCGCTCGCAGATCGTGCCAGCGCTCCGCTAAAACATCACACCAGGTGATTAGGCACAGCATTTATTATTGTTCTAAATTGTGTCTCAAGCACAAGCGGAAATATTATTTAGTCTATCCGTGACTATAAAGCGCCAGTGAAGATACAACAACTAATTGAAATCATTATTTTGAGTGAAAATGGAGTGTATCATTATTATCTTAATAATTACATTAGCTCCAGCGACTTGGAAACTGGAACACGTTAATATTTGTACACAACTACTTTAAAATATGAATAGTCACTACTGTATTGCCAGAAACCGTCTAGGTACAACAAAACAATAAGTTGGTTATCCTAAATAAATTTTAATGCTTGGTATGGTATCGGTCAGGTCCTCATCGTGTGATTCATACTTCGAGCCGTGGCAGGCGGAGCTCGCGCACATGCGCCTGCGTCTCTCGCCTCAGGAGCGTGATCACCACATGTTCAGCGAGGAGGACGACACGCAGCAGCCGCATAACGCCCAGGTACTTTATGTTTTCTATTTAGAAGTAAAGAACTGATGATGATTATGTTTATGTTGTATGATCATTAAATATATATCCTCTGTAAGATTTATCTTTTAATCCTCGACACAAGCAGGGTGTCAACATGATTACATTAATAAGGATAATAAACGTAATGTTGGTATACGGTTTATATTTGGGTTACGCAAATATGACTACATATCTGAATTTCGTGTAAAACTCAAGTGGCTCCCAATCCGTCTTCGCCGGAATGCTCACATTCTATATTCTTTATATAATATACTGTACAATCCACTTGCTGCACATTATTGGAAAGAACACTTTAAGATTACATACTTCACTAATGACCACACCTTGCGTTTTGGTACAAACTCAAAATCTTTTACTGTGTACACTGTGAAGCTGTGGAACTCCTCACCTCTCTCTATTCGATGTAGTGAAAGTATTAAATCGTTTAAAAAACTTGTCAAAGATCACTATCTGCAGCTCTAAT
>DWLS01006723.1:0-11373 GCA_018246255.1 Pachliopta kotzebuea | reverse complement strand
CATCAGAGAGCGGCACCGGGCGGCAGCGCGCGCGCTCTGCCCTCTCCCCCGTCCCTCTCGCCACCCCCGCGCGCCTCCAGCGACCGCAGGATATAAATCCGCGTTGTCGGCGCTTTGTTGCGGACACCATTATAATCCTGATTTTAGCAACGAAATATTTCGCTGGCCATGAATGGAAATTCAGATGAATGCGCTAGATGGGAATAGACAATAAAATAAATTATTTAACTTTAACTCGACTCTATTGTCTTTGATCGGTAATAAAATTAAATATCAGTATTATTTATTGCTTATACAAAAGCTCTATGTTGTTTAACATCTGTATGTTACACGCATCCGTGACGGCCTGATCGATACGGATAAGTTTACCGGCACATTTTGGTGACAGATAGTCAATTGGAAGTCGGAAATATCTAACCAAATTTCTAAACGTTACATGTAATTAGCCAACATGTAAAACGAAAACATTCATCGTGGTCTATAATGTAATTACTTTACTGTATACCTATCACACGGCCAAAAAGTTCACTATATGTCATATGAGAAGTCTAATTTTTATGTGGTACATTTTAGTTTACTAACACTTAAAACCGAGTAAACTAATGAATCAAAAAAATTACAAAACTTCCGATAGGAATCACTTTCACTTCTATAATGCTTACAGTAACGAAGTGCAGTTTTTATTTTTTTTCAATATAAACCAGGCATTTTCGGAAAAGCTATAGTCAGTTTGCGTTTTTTATTCTATTTGATGGCAAATAAGACATCTACCTAATACAACACACCGCTAGCTAAGATGATATATATAGCCCCACATTGCGCTTGTCACCTTGAGATGTATTCTTAAATCTCGTTGCCTTAGTAATTTCACTATCAAAAAGCATTATTCAAACTGTAACAGAATTGTTCGCCCATTACATTTAGAAGTAGGAGCTGCAGCGGTACTTACCTAGACGGTCTCCGATAATAGAGAGGATAGGTAGATATATTCTTTATAGCTCTCCTTATGGTATAGGATACTACTGGTTCCATTAACGAAGTTGTGTCCAACTAGATTAAATAAAGCAGCATTAATTTGCAGTAATTATTACATAGCATGAATACCATTGCCAACTTAAAGCATAGATTCTGAATAAAGTTCGTTTACATAGCTTTCTTTTGTACATGTGCTTGAACAACTTTTTTTCTTCATTTTTTCTCCTTTTTTTCAGTACACTTCTAATTATAGTTTGGTTGTTTTTGTTCCTTTATCAAATATTGTATAGTATTTTTAATGATTCTTGTTTGTTGGTTTGTATTGTGTTTGTGATCTATTTTTTTAAATATGTATTATCTATCGGCGATAACTTGTAAATGGCTTTTGACTTTCTTTAATGTTACAAATTGATGTTAGATATAATAGCCGTAAGTTGTCCATTAAAAATAAAATAAAAAACAAAGAGTAACACAAAAAAATATTTACGAAACAATTTCATACGGTTGAAATGTTACTATAGCGATAATACGAAAATGTATCCTGCCTTGTAACTAGTACACGGCTGCATTAGCAAAGGCGACGTAAAAGAAAAAAAGAAAGTTGTTTTCCGAAGTACCCCCGTCGCAGTGAGGGACGACGGCTGGGGGGCAAGTTTGTGAAACTGTAAAATAAAATTTTACGAGGTCAACGGAGTTATCTCGCCTCCAGCTAACGTTCAGAGCGGAGAGCCAGCAGGAAGTGGGGGCAAATTGTATTGGTTCTGTTATTATGAAGGAATAGCCTGTGGAGGAAGTGGCACGGGCGGTTCATTTCCCGCTTTAAAAATTGTTTCATTACCCAACATCAGACAGCCTCTGAGAGGCGGAAGAATCAAACCTTTAGATTGGACATACTAAATTGTAAGTAAATGTGAGTAAATAGAGTATATAGTTTTTTGTATATATTATTCATGACATACAGAATCCATCAAACTGGAACATAGTAATATTTGCACATTTGTTTGGCGGTAGAAATAAAAGCTGCTGTGATACCTACATGTGAACATTTGCTCTTTAAAGTTTTCCCATTTCTTTATACTTACATTTTTTAGTAGCGTTCTCTTTCGTATTGTGGGTAGGTGTCCTGTATTTCTATTTATATGTTTTTCTTCCTTTTCTTTCCCTCCATTTCTGTTTTCCTTAACTTTTCAATCCTTTCATTCTATATTTCCTTCTTCCACTCTTTCTATATATCCTTATCTTTTGTCATCTTTCAAGCATCGCCTCTCAATCAAATTTCGCCGCATTTTACATTTTAAATATTTTCACTATTTCTTTCTTTTATCTTTTACATTATTTTATACAATTTAAAATTTTTTTATTTACTTGTTTCATTGCTTTTTATTATTCTTCACACTATCTTTTTGTCAAACTTTATAAATATGCGGCGACTTTTGTCATCACTCATCAGAGAGGCGATGCTAGCAACAGTATGTAATTAGAGAAAAAAGGAAAAGAGTGAGAGAAAAGATAGAACAATAACCACCTTACCCACAACACGAAGGACAACGTTGCAAAATAAAAATGTGAGTAGAAAACAATGGGGAAACTTTAAAGAGCAAATGTTCACTATTAGGTACCATCGCAGCTCATACTTCTTCCGCCAAATAGTAATGTATAAACTTTACTGTGTTCCAGTTTGAAGGTTGCTGTATCTCATGAAATTACTGGGGTAACTGGACTAAATAACTTACGACTTATAGGGATGAGCGCAACGTGGTGCTGTATACCATTTAGCGCAATATTATGGGAAAATTATTACTTATTATCAGGTGATCGCCTTCTGGAATATAAAAAAGTACGAAAAATTAGATCATATCAGAAAAAGTACAAATTATTAGAAATAGTATTACATAGTTATAAGTTTTTTCTTTAAATAATCTCATTAATAAGCTTTTGATTTTTTAACGCTGTGAAACGGGAAAGATGTTCACCTGATGTTAAGTGATACACTTGCGCTATATTGCGCTCGTCGCTTAGAAACACAAGGTGTTAAATATCGTTATCCCAGTAATTTCACTAGCATACAACATCCTTTAGTAAACAGTTATGTTTACACATTACTATTTGGTAGTAGAAATAGGAGTTGCGGTGGTACCTACTTGGTAGAAACCTACCACAATTAAATAAAATTTTTTAAATTGTTAATTATTTAAAAAAAAAATAATAAATTAAAGACGGTTTTTTTGGTTAAAAAAATATTTCTACTACTACAAATTTTCTTTGTTTTTATTCTATAACACATTGTCTTAAAGAATTAGTAGGTAGTGTTATCATCAGCCGATGAACGTCCACTGTTTGATATGAGCCTCACTTAATAATGGGGAATTTGGGCCATCCACGCTGGCCCAATGTGGTAAAAAGCCAGAACCTCGTCTATTGATAAGCAGGCTACACGAGCAGGTGAGGTTGGCCTGGGTCCCGTGAGTTCTATGTTCCACTACACCCTTTGGGTGTAATATGTATCCACTTATAATAGCCTAGTCGTTTGAACGACCTTAGACTCCAAAGGTACCGAGTTCGAACCCCGCACCAATAAACTTTCCAATTCATGTGTAGTTAGTACAAAACCGAATATCACGTGTTTTAATCTTTTGTTGCTATAAAAAAACTATCACTATCAGGTGTATTTTGTCTGTTTCTTTATTTCGTCGTTAGAACCCCGTTATTTTTTTTAATGAAGTGAAAATATCTCGCTTTGAAATAAACTTTGAACATCTGTGCCCTAAATTGGCCTTGTGCCACAGTAAGCAACGCCTACTCTTAATTCTCAAAGTTTTACTATTTAGCAGCGAATTTTCTTTCACCTGAACTTAGTAACTTTTGGGCGGAGAACGACTCAATTTTTTTTATAAAACACATTAAAGGAAACACTATGTTTACTTAATTTCTCTTTTATTTTGATCTCAAAGTTAAGGTCATCATCGTCACTGCCTCAAGCAGACCTGCTGAAAGAGCAGCATGCAATGAATGCATTTCCATCATGTAAATCAAATAAAGAAAGGGTTCCGTGAGTTACGTGGGACACTTTTCACGTAATTTCTGGGGTAATGAGACTTAACACATGTGTCAAGGCGATGAACGCGATATAATGCTGTACATATAATCTTAACACTGAGCAAGCGTATCACTTACAATCAGGTGAACGCTTCTCGTCTCGACAGCTCGTCGATTATTTTTTTAATTAACTCATATCACTTCTTGTAATTTTGTTTAATAAAGAAAATTCTTAGAAACTGACCCAAATAAATCCCACGGAGCCAAACTTTGCAAAAGATCTTTCCTTAATAATCCTTTTTTTTTGGGTGGTTTATTAAAAATTCCTTTCATTAAGTTTTCTTATAATAACTTTAACCTTACATTACGCGAGGGTTAAATTTCATTATCATGGCAACATATGAATAATTTCGTTACAATATTAAAAAGATAACCAAATTAAATATTATAAATATTTGTTTGAAGAATCTACTAGGGTCATCTAGTAGTCGTTCACCTGGTGGTAAGTGATACTTAACCTAACCTAACCCATAATATATGGTCAAGATAGTATACCTCACCATCTGCTCTCGATATGAGATATACGTCTGTAGATGGAAGTCGCTGCAGATTCTAGAAATACTGCAGAACAGTTATTGAAAAAGAAGAAGAAGCGACAGGAAGGAATAAAGAATGAGTGTGTGAGGTTATATGCGAGTGTTCAAAAGAGGATAATGGAAAATTGTAAAGAAATGAGAAAAGACCGTATGAAAGAATAAACATACATTGTATAAAAGTAGAGAAAGCTGTAAAAGGAAATGAACAATAAAAGATACCATACTTCTGGGGGAAAGTCAGGGTAGCGTGGAAGTAAGGTTCTGGAGTGCGGCAGTAGGCCCGTTACAAGGTGTTAAGATCTGATGAAGGTGACGGAAATTCGTTGGATGCACACCTCAAGACCGTTCGGAGCACTTCTTTTGGAGGAGGATGTATTGAGGAAGCCTATGTCCAGCAGTGAGCGTTTATCGGCTGATGATGATATACCATTTGGTCTTACTTCTTCGCTGTTATCCTCCCCAGCATAAACAGTATGCTGCGACAGAATACGAGACCACTCCGTAATTACCAGCTCCGAGCTCGCTCAATAGACAGTGAGAGCACCTTCAATGCCCCCGGACCCGAGAAACCTTTTAGTCGCCTTCTACGACAGGCAATAGCCTTACTGACAATAGACACCTACACTAATAGGTAAAGTATTAACTCTATAAATTTTGTAATTTTTTTTTAATGAATTCATTTTAACTCTCGCATATTAATAATTAATTTTCCACGAAATCATTGTGCGCAATTGAATTCAATGCGGCGAGTGATTATTGAATTGGAAAATGTAAAAGTCATCATTTGTGAAGCGTTGTGTTACGTTCATATTAATATTGTATTACTGTAATACCTTATTAATCATCAATGATTTTCCGCGTATGCTGGTTTTAACATAAAACATATATGTTTACGTATATATAAAAACTTTTTAATTCATCATTTTTATCATCAGACGATAAACCACCACTCCAATCGGTATTACTCTACCTTCACCAGATCAACAAGTGGAGGTAGTGCTGGAAGGCCCTCCACCTAGTGGAGGGCCTTCCAGCACTTTTAATTATACGTAATCCCTACTCTAGGACCTTACTGCCCCATCAACCGACAGTCCTTCAATGTGGCCCATGACCAATTAAATCTAGCAATCCTTAGAACTATATCGGTGACCTTAGTTCTTCTTTTTTATACCACTAAGTTGGCAAACAAGCATACGGTCTACCTGATGGTAAGGAGTTGCCGTTGCCTACAAACGCCTCCAGGACCAGAGACACCACTGTTGCTGAAACTGGTAGAACTTTATCACGCCCTTTTTGAAGGACTCCATTCTGTACTTCTTACGAAAGACCTCAGGATGGAGTTCATTCCATAAACTAATGGTTCTTGGGAGAAAATTCTTCTGCAACCGGACCGCGTGTGACCATTGCGGTTCTAGGCGTAGTATGAAGATGAACTCTCTGCCGTCAGCGACTCCTCATTTTCTGATTCGGTCTCTCAGAGATACTCCAAGCATAGGGTTCTCTCCATCTTCTCTCCATTGCACTTTTTAAGTTGTCATCATCATCATCATCTCAATTTATCTCTATTATATATATTTTGATCGTCTCGTCTAGGACCTTACTCTACGTTGTGTTGTTTATAGTAACATTTAGTTCTTTTAGATTTATACTGAAGAATGAATATTCATTAAGACAGCACATTCATTCCGCGAACCCTCTCTACTTACGTCCCTAATTCGTTGCATGAACTCCCCCTTTCTGGACTTTAACTTTTTTCACATATGCTCGTGCTGTATCTATTATTTATTTTCCGTTAAAACTTGATTATAACCCCTATTAATCGAAATAAATAATTATGTTAGCTGTTGTAATGTCTTCCGTTATATGACATTACTATAAAATAATTGATTTATCATTATTAATTATTATAATTCGTTACATCGTGTTTTGTCGTGTTTTGTCATGTTTTGACGTGTTTTGTTGTGTTTTGTCATGTTTTGACGTGTTTTGTCGTGTTTTGTCTTGTCGTGTTTTGATGGGTTTTGACTCCCCAATCAATATTTATATCAATTATGAATTATTATAATTCATTACAATAGCAAAAAATTGCGCTTATTACCGTAGTATTTGCAACAATCATATATAATACATTATATATATGTATTTCGGTTCTCGGAAATCGTGTTGTGTAACAAGGTATATACAATACGCCCGCAAAGCTTCAGCGTCAGGAAACTTTTAAGCTAAGGAAACAAGTCGACCGACAGCTTCCGACGGCCGGGTATATATCTTGTCGGGACCCACTCTAAGAAGCTCTCACGGTTTCCTGTGCCTCTATTCTCTTCTCTGCTCTCTCTACTCTCTTACTAAACCTATATATTTTTATCATTACTTCAAAATGGGAAGTTTTATTTATGAACTTTAATTTTTTGCAGCTGATCATTGATCTCACGTATATCATCTCTAGAACCTGATTTCCTTCTCTTATTATTAAAGACATTACTAGAGCCAATGACCTCTACATATTTGCTGATAGTATTAACTCTATATGAATTAAGCTGTATGCGTCATTCTTTGGTTTCCCAGATATTTCTATAGAATTATTGGAGTGAAGTGGTTTTTTCTGTTTGTCTCTTACATCTTTCATTCTTTGTTGTTTTAGTTTCTTTATCAACTGTTGTATTTTTATTGAGATTACTTTTATGTTCTTATGTTTTTGTTTATATATTGATTGTATATGTTTGTCTTGGGTATATTCATTGTTTGTGGTCTTTTTTTAATATGCACTATCCATCGGCGATAACTTATAATCCTTTGGTTGTATATATCCCTATGTATATATCCTTTGGTTGTCCTTTTAAAAATAAAAAAATAAGTGAGACTTAAAAAAGTTTTCTTTTTGTGCTAATTCAAAAGTTGAAGCAACCTTCACTCTAGACTCGCTGGTCGTTATAGAAAATAATTTATTTATAGTAAAAAAAGCTTCTGAAGAAATTTTCAAAGCGCTCTCTACGTTTTACACGTCCTGTAATTTTCTACTTCGTTTGAATTTTTTTTTCTCACTCTCTTCTCTCAACAAACGTTTGAAGGAAGTTGTTAAGGTATTTCTCTACGTCTGAAAATCTCGCTGAAAAGGTTCTATGTTATTTCACTTGAAAGCGGCGCCTTAAAGGGAACTCATTGAAAAATGTTGGTAATCTATGAAATTAGATGATTAATGAATCAGTTGAGTGCTACGACAGCTATCTGATGCTGGTGACCATTATGTACAAGTCCAACAAAGTTTGCAGATCACTTGACATATCTCAAGACCATAAGCACAACGTGGTGATGCAATTTTCTTTTTTGATGAGTCTAGAAACTTGTTCACCTGATAATAAGTGAAACACTTACCCATAATTCGGCCTTAGTTAAGATTGTATACGCATCGCCACGTTTACTCGTCGCATTGAGACATAAATATAAGTCTTATTACCCCAGTAATTTGACTAATATAAATCACCATTAAAACCAGAACACAGTAATGTTTGCTTACTGTTTGACGGTAGAAATAGGCGCTGCTGATACCTACCTACACGGTCTGTAGCAAAGGAGACCTACCACTCACTTTTGATGATTATCATAGAATTCAAGCGATAAATAAAAATAAATAAATAAAAAATCTATATAAAGTCCGTGGATTAAAGAAGCTGAATGCGGAGGTCAGTTGCGAAGACTTGAATGGGTCTGCGAGGAAGGTAGAAGAACTGGAAAAAACTTCCACCTGTTAATAGATCCGTGTTCCCCCTTTCCGTTTACTATCGCATTGTTTATATTTTGTGAAGAAAGTAATTTAAAAAAAAAGATACTGTCTTCTTTGTTAGCAGTGGGAAATTATTTATCTTCGTATCTTCTTCTAAGTCGTATTTACTCATAACTGATAGTCGTGGTCATCATGTGTAGTTAACCACACCACCAGTAAGTGTGGTTAGTAATTAAAAAAGCTCTTCGGTCCGTAAGACAGCGAGCAATACTTATAATATTTATAAATGTTGCCAAAATATCGGACTTTTGAGATCCGTGGGCTGAATACCTGCACCAGGTTGGCTAGGAGCACGGGGTCATACCTCGTCCAGCACGTATCGCCGACATGTCCTGCTGCTGCAGTTTCCTTGCCGGTCTCCGCTGCAGTCGTAATTGCATGGCACGACGCGCACTGAACTAGTTTATTACAGCGACGAAGTAGACCATGTCGTATGTCATCATAATCATCTAAAGATCCTCCTCCAAAAGAAGTACTCCAAGTGATCCTGCACTCTCTGCCTCCAACAAATTCCCGCTACCTTCACCAGATCATCGGTTCGCTTTATAAGAAGCTCTACGTTTACCGGCACACAACCGCCACTTTAGAACCCTACTCCCACACAACCCTGACTTTCACCCAGAAGCAGGGTATCTTTTATTATTATCTTCCTTTTATAGCTTCTCTACTTTTATACAATGTATATTCGTTCCTACTGTCTTCTCTCTTTCCTTTACAATTTTCCATTATCCTTTTTTCTACACTCGCATATAACCTCCCACGCTCATTCTTTATTCCTTCAATAACTCCTTTTTCAATAACTGTCTGCAGTATTTCTAGAACATGCAGCGAGTTCCATCTACATTCATCAGGGAGGCACCACTGTCCATTGAGTATCGTACTCTATCGTAGCACAGGTTATGAGCTTTTTATTTGTTATATTCATTCCCCGCAAAGTTGGACAGGGAATTTTACTATCTCTATTCTTTTCTTTTAACTTTTATTTTCCGTTTTTCCAATATCATTTATTCACAATATTATATTAGCACTTTACTCTTTCACGCATCGACCACATTTCCGTCGCTATTTTCTTCACATATTTTGGTTTCCTTAAAATTATATTACAATATTTTCTTTGAACTTTTACTTTGATTTCCTTTTTCTTTCTAATTTACATTTTCTTTCTATTTTCCTCTTGTAATTTTGGTACCTTTTTTTGGTACTTATTTTCCTTTTACTTTTATATTCCTTCCTATTTTCTTTTCTTCTGTCACCCTTTATTTTATCCGCCACCGTTTAGTTCCGCAGGAGATTCCGTGTACTCTTCATGTACTTAGTCTCTTTAATTATCACTTTTTATACTTTAATGTGATAGTGTATGATTGATTGATATATAATTGTCTGGTTTATATTTCATTCCTATAAGTATTTCTTCTGTCTGCTGCTAGTGTGCTGCATTAATAAAGTCTGTATCAGCTCAGTGTACGTTACCCTTTACAGAGAGCCAGTATTTTTCGCTTATGTTTACTCCCATTTGGGTAGACTGTTGAGCTACGTTACTGGCATATGTAATCCGGTGTCAGGTAGAGTTTCAGAATTACAGCGCTACTTCGAAATACTAAGCAGTTATATGTGAGATTAATGCTGAGAAATTTTTGCTCAAGTTAAATTGTAAAATAGAAAAATGTACGTGAAACTAGAACGTAACTTTGTTCTTTTGATATTCAAGTACATTTTAGAACAAATGAGATGAATTAATAAAATCTAATGGTGATAGGTCTCTGCTGCTCGAGACAGGTTTCTGCTAGGTAGATATCATCGCAGCTCCAATTCCATCGCTAAATAGTAATGTACGAATGTATCTGTGTTTCAGTTTGAAGGGAGCTGTATCGTAGTGAAAATACTGGGATAACAAGACTAAACAACCCATGTTTAGTAGCGAACGAAATGTAGTGCTGTGTTGGTGGTGCTGGTTAAGATAGTATATCTTAACTAGCGTCATGTTATGCAAGCGTATCACTTACCATCAGGTGAACGCCTTGCTCGTCTCGGCGTCGTAACATAAATATACAAGTAATGTATAAAGAAGACAATGCATTTTTCAAACTTCAGAGTCTAACCATCTTTCCTATTTATAAGTATATACACTACGTAAACTGAAAACTGTAAAATCAAAACTGTGTATACAGAAAGACAGCGCTGAAAAGTCTCGCTTTCGTCGCTGAAATCACAATCAGGTCAAAATGTTTTAAGCATTCTCACGCCTTCATTAAGAAAATTTCAATTTATATAAAATCTTTTCGCGATACGAAAAAGAGCTTCGAGCAAATTGTATCGAAAGCTCACTGGAGAGCGAGGAGCGCTACAGTCGAACTGGAAAAACGGCGAGCTTCAGCCGCGCGCAGCTTTAAATATTTTCCTAGGTGCATTTTAATAAATAAAATGTACCCAGGCGTCCGGATCTTCTAGATCCCGTATCTTACCACACTTGGGCTATTTATATGAATGTTCATACTCTTAGTTAACGGTCTGAAAGGTCTTCCGAAGTTATTTATAGCTAGTTAAGGTCGCCCTGTAGATAAGTGAAGACGAACGTCGCCGCATATTTTTAAAATATTACCAGAAAGTGATAAAACGAGTTATAAAGAAAAACAAAAGCTAGTCCTCAAATTTAAATCGAAAATGTTAAATACATAGGAAGAACAGCATAGAAATTCGAATGAAACAAAGTATAAGGATATATATAGATAAAAAGAATTGTTTATAAATTGTAATAATTAAACATGTGATTAAAAAAGAGAGACACAAAGGAATGAACCAAAAAGATCCTTACCACAAAGAGGAACGATACAAAAAAAAATAGTTGCGCTATAGCTTCATACCGACCTTTACTCAAACTGCTGACACAGCTCACCCGCGTACCTCTATAGTATTGTTACGAGCGGGGGGGATAGAGGCAAAACACCATTGAAATTTTATTATTTTCCCTTTATTTCGATGCTGTCA
>DWLS01006722.1:0-11373 GCA_018246255.1 Pachliopta kotzebuea | reverse complement strand
TGTGATCGCTCTGATAAGTAGCTGTTAAACCACCTTATAGTTTTATAATCCAGCCCATAATAAGCTAGCTTAGATAACAGTAATGATATATTGAGGCTGTCAAATGCCCTGGAGAAATCTAACAACATACACAACACAGTAATTGTTTTAAGGTTTGTTATGGCAACCCTAGTGTTGGTGCAGTGTTACGGGGTGTATCAAGGTGTAAGAGGGAGGGTTGACACGTGCGACGCCGGCGAGGAATGCAATCGGAGAGGTTTAATTGAGAGCAGCCTAGTGATGGACACTAAAAAAAATAATCGATGTTTTTTTTCGTTTGTTACATCGATGTAATATCGATGTATCAATAAATACATCGATGTTTTCTATACAACGATTGTTTTTCAAATTTTTCAAATTGTTAAGACTAGAACAATTTGCCTCCGTCAGTGTTCCCGTACAAATACGATGTGGCGGTCTTTAAGAAAAGAGTGAATAGGCATTTGTTAGGTTAATGCGCTTTACCAAAATTGACCACATCATCACTTAAAACCAGGTGGGATCGTGGTCAAGCATTGACCAGTAACTAATAAAAAAAAATATGGACCGTTTATTTTGAAACTGGTGTAAGTCCATTTGTGAGAAAAATGAGCTATCACGTAATTCATGCTTAATTTAATGTAAATTTTTCATACATAACTAATCCATGTTTAATTTATCAAAAAATCCCATGTTTTGTACAACTTAAAATCGGTCGGTAAATGAAATTGCATATGAATTGCTTGTATTTTTAAATCAACAAATATAGTAACCTTTAGTTTTCTCGATACAAAAGAAAATGGACTTCACCATTTTCAAAATAAACGGTCCATTATTATTTAGATTCACGCATTTATCTTTGTTTACTTGTCCAACGTATTCACAGGCTTTTTATGGTATTAATATTACATATAACTTGTTCAGTTTAACACTTTGATTTATAAATATTATTGCTAATACGACTCAGCAAATTTTATTATGAATTCTAAATCAAGCTGAGTAAGTAATTAATTAATACAAAAATTAAAATAATATGATTCTCGAAGAATTGCAACTAACGGTAAGAGAGAGACGGCGGATCAATTCAATTGGCTATTTGTATCTATATTTTTAATAGGTTTGTTGCACTAACCTCTATAATATTAACTGCCTTTTCAACCAGTAATATCACTTTTTGACGAAACACCTCGTGAGTGCTAAATAATGTTATTAAAAAAGACTAAAAAAATAATTCATAACTTTAGAGAGAGACAAAGGGATAGGTTTGATTGTTTGCCTTTTCGATGCATCGAAAAAAAACATCGATGTCACTGCCAAATAAATACAACATCTATGGAAACTTATTATTTTGAAATCTTATTTATCAACGTACATGTAAACAATTCATTTAATTTAATAATGTTAATGTTTCTTTTTTTTTACAAAGAAAAAAAACGAAAATTGAATTAACTGTTTTTTCAAACTTGATTTGAAGACACAACTACGGACCCGAAGTCCTCGGATTGAACTTTCCTTAGTCGTCGGAGTGTACTCGGATCCGAATGTTTGGCAGTGAATGTGTTAAAACATAACAATACATCGGTTTGATTCGATGCATCGTTACAATACATCGAATATTTTTAAAACATCGATGTATATCGTTCACTCCTAGAGCAGCCCTCGCCGGCCGAAGCCCTGGCACGTGTATGTAGCGCGCAGCTTTATGGCTTGCTTACTGGAGTACAGTCCCTGTTGCAATAAACACGATCCCACTTTAGGGTTCACCAGCTCCAAAAAATTTATATCAGAAAACTCCAATTGCCAATTCTTCTTCTAAGTCATATTTCTTTATGACTGATCGTCATGGTCTTGGGTACAGTTTACATATATAAGTATCTATTTTGTCATCTCCCGCTTTGTCTTCCCACCTCTTCCTCCTTTCCCAAATCCTCTTCCCTCGTTTCTCTCCTCTCCCTTGTATTATATAATTTATATATATATATATATTTACTTTTCAGCTCGCGGAGTCTGGATCCGCGAGCTCAGGGTCCGATGAAGATTACGCGGCCATAATAGTGGCCGATAGCATCAACATCATCCGTAAAAAAAAAACCTAGTAATTTCACTAGCTTACAATACCCTTAAAACTGGAACACAGTAATGTTTGCAGACTACTGTTTTGCGGCTGGGGAAGATGAGTGGTACCTACCTAGACGGTCTCCTGGCCAAAGAGACAACAAATATTCAGATGACATGAAAATGAAAGCTATTAGGGAAAAGTCACAAAGTTTTCTTTTCGCAATGATTTTATGAAAAAATAAGTTTCATCTAATTTATACTTCAAATGAAATTTGTTATGGTATGTATTCTTCTTTCAATATGTACATACTAAAATAGTCTTCTAAGAAACAAAAAATTGCGGATTACTTGATTATATATAGTCAGTTGTAATATAGTAAAAATATCATTTGTTCATTGAATCTTAGTTCTCTGAATATTTTAATGTGAGAAGAGAAACAGAAAATTTTTATTAATAGTAGTACTTTAATAAGTACTGTTTTCTTGTGTAAAGAGGGTTGTGATCCAAACTTTCAGTGAGATAAAATAATTGAAGACACCCTTGCCCGGAAGGGTTGTCAGGTGTGACAGGGTGCGAGTTCTGGTAACCCCTCTCCAAACTGAGTCCTCGCGACCTCTCCATTTTTATTTGCTTTGCTGAATATATTTCAAAAACTACAAACAATGTTTTTGTTATATGTAAATTTCTTAACTAGGTGTCCAAAACACCTGTTGTCTGTCCGTAATATATTTGAACAGATGTATATTTGGAAGTAATTTAGTAACAAATACTTTTGTATATAATTTATTAAATTTTAAACACGCATGTTTACTATACGTTATTTATTATATAAGTAATTAAGTTTAAATGAAAAAAATCAAATAGTTGCTAGATAGCGTGTTATTGACGCATTACGGAAATAGATGTTAAGAACCGTTATCATAATGACGCTATCACTTTAATCGTTAAACCTGGTCACGTGATTAACGATTTGATTTATATATGTCCTGGACTGATCCAGTATAAGACTCATAGTCCTCCAAAATTTAAATGTAGGAGATACGCTGGATAGATGGACGCAGCCTGACCATGATCCTCACACATGAGGAACTGACACTAAAGAGAGTATTTATGTATCGACTTATTCCCAAAGCTTAGGTCTGCAAGAATGTCATATTCCTATGGTTGTTCTTCCTAACTCGGGCCTATTACCCAACTGTTGACTGGCAGAGAATGCCTGTTGGCATTCTCTGCCAGTCAACCTAGGAGTTGGGAGATGTTGTGATAGGTGAAGTCTGAAGGATATTATTTGATACATACATATACTTATACATATAAATACAATTCAAGAAGGTATAAATACAAAAGGAGGTACATATATATACAAAAATATGAAAGTACATAAATAAATACATATGTACATAAATAAGTAAAACATATAAAACAAACTACTCCTGTGATTTCAAAAAGTTCCCTTTCACCAGTCTCCTGAAAACTTCTTTGTTTGGAGCTCATCTAATATCATCAGGTAAGGAGTTCCAGAGTCGTGTTGCCTGAACTGTAAAGGAGTTACTTACAAAGTCTGTGAAATGTTGAAGAATACTATACTAGTTCTTATCCAAAAGGCTTTTTTTATAATAAAAATAATTAAAACATGATGATCATCCTCCTGAAGATTGGATATGCGGTCTATTATGATAGTAGGGCGCATTAACCTAGTAAGAGCCTATTTACTCTGTTTCTTAAGTAAATTTACTTATGTTTATGTACTGATATATATCAGGAAGGACTACAGTTTAATTTTGCATGTACTCTTTACTATTTTTTACATTACAATGTTACGGTTTGAAAGGAATTGTAGCTAGTAAAATTACTAGGGTAACGATATTTAATACCTTGTTTCATAAGACGAGGAAAATGTTACGCAGTGTATATCATCGCAAGTAAACCCACATTGCTATAGGCAGATATTTCACTTATGATAATAAGTGAAGATATCGTTGGTCTGGTCCCTTCTTTTAAAAAAAATAATTAATGGAAATTATGACTATTTGGTACAAAGTTAAATTATGTATTTATATATGTTAGGTTTATGTATTGATTTCATAGCCTTTAAACATTTTATCTTTTTATCATAAATAAAACGGGTATATTGCAAATCTGAAAAATATTCAGTTATGTGCTCGAAATTAATATTTTCGTAGCAAAAGCTTAATAAAAAATTTAATCTAGAAATTATTAACGTAACGAACATCTGTTTATAATATCAACTATATACAAACTCTCTTAAAATCACTTGAATTCTTATCGCTCGTTAGTAATATACATAATAATTTCTTATATTTATGCTAATATTATATATTTAATAACACTATCTTTTACGGGTTTTATCGATATATATACATATATTTTTATTTATTTAATTATTACTCGGTATCGACCAATTTGCAACAGTTGTGACTAAGGTAGTACTAATTTGCTATCATCATTTGGTACCTAAACCTTTTTAAATGAATCTTTATGATCTGAATAAATTAAAGTGTACTAATAAATTTTATATTTTGTTGATAAAATATAACTTACATAGCAACAGTGATTTACTTCATGCCTTCGGTTTTTTGGGTTTCCCTCACCGATTCACGGTTTACGGTCAACCGCCTTTAGTCATTCACCATGTGAAATCTCTACCGCAAACTACTGGGACACTCCATACTGCAACTTACTTTTGACGTGATGCCGGACATATCCAATTGACGCATTCCATTGAGAGTTGTGATGATCATTACCATTTCATCATTCAAAAAAATATATTTATACATAGCAGTGGGAATATCAACAAAACTGAATGATGAAATCAAGAGATTAATAGAAAGAATAGATGTATGTAATTATAATCGTTATTATTTATATGTACATTAATAAATACATATTGATATTACTTTTTATTGAAAGTCTCCTTTGTAGAAAAGATTTATCCTAATACTTCTATTGAGCTCTGTATCGACTTTGTCCATTCAGTTTCGTCGATACAGTGATAATTCTTATTAAACGACAATCTCCGTCCGTCTGTCTGTTCGTCAACAATTTTCAATCTCGAGAACTATATAGGGTATATAACACATATTACTATAAGCTGGTGCTGAAATAGAGAAGCTAACTATAACTAGCTATCGCTTAAAATATGTCGTCATTGATTTTATTGACGCAAGAGAACAATCTCCTTACAATGTAACTAAATGATTAATGACTAATATTTTCTTTTTTTTAATGAATATTCATCACCTGGCGTTATAAATCAGAGTTTATATTCTTATTTAAACGACAATGTCCGTCCGTCAACAATTTTCAATCTTGAGAACTACAAAGTGTAGGAGGCAGAAATTTGTCATACAGACAGATCTCGCTTAGATAAGATCAGAGCCGTAGGAATTTTGTTGGTATGTGGTCGGGTTCCCGAGTTGTGCGTGTCTAAAATTTCAAAATTTTATATGAGCCACTTGTTTTACTTGAACACTATTAGTTATTTATGTTTCAAGTGATATAATAAATATACATTAAGTTCTTTTTGATTTATGTTAAGTAAAAACCATATATACTTTGAGAAAAAGAGACCTAAAACCACGCTATTGGAGCTAGGCCTTTGTTGCCGGATACAATCTAGGTTAGGTACCATCGCAGCTCCTATTCCTGCCACCAAACAGTACTGTGCTAATAGTACTGTATTCCGGTTTAAAGGGAGTTGTGACTAGTAAAATTACTGAGGTAACGAGACTTAACGTAGTGCAGTGTATCTTTCACGTACTCGTTTCATCTTGACTAAAGCAACGTTGATATGGGTAAGCGTATCACTTAACATCAGGTGAAGGTCACGCTTGTCTTTTCGCCTCGTTAAATAAAAAAAAAATTAAATGTATTGGTAGAAAACAAAAGTGATTGCGTACAAACTTACGGCGATCGTATCGAGTTTACCGAAAACCTGTTCTTTCGTTATCGTTTTACACTTGCTTTGTGTGACGTCATTGATTTTTATTATCATCTTCCTGTATATTATTAACAATGAAACTAAATTTGATTTGATGAAATGATTTACTATAATTTCCTTAAAGAGTTCAAATCCCCAATTAGCCGTTATAGACGGCAGGTTGGAACTTGCGTCATGTTTTCCTGTAACCATATAGGACTGGTGGGTGTGGTGATGTTTGCATATCACTCACACTCGTCGACTGAACCTGTCGTAATTGCCTCATAAAGTAATCCAATTTGTTAATGCTCATTTAACTAAATATAATACATATTCAGTTACAAAACAGTCAAGTTGATGTAATCAATTCTGAATAATTACCACTTTGTATCAGCTGTGTCGATTTCGCTTTATTCTAACGATATAATGTATTAAGGTTTAATCATATTTTAATGTTTTCATATAAAAACGGTCATGTCACTCAGAAACTACAATGTTTTTTCTTGTTATATCAACGAAATTCCAGTTTACGACTTTGAAATTTATTAAAGATATCTTTTCATTCAACACCTCACAACATTCATCGTTTTAAGGCAACTTTTAAAGTTATTCATTACTATCTAGCAGCAAAAATAGGTGCTTTAAAGTAATAACCCGATGGTCTCCGAAAACAGTAACTTACCATCATTCTATCCATTTAAACAAACAACTATAATTACTCATTAAAACTACGATGCCATAGAAACAACTATTTAAATTACACACAACTTATGTGTTAAACTATCATTAAGATCATTGTATGATCACAACGCCATCATTATTTTAATCGGTATGTACAAAATGCCATGCTATTAATTTTAACAAGTGCCCCATACAAAATTCTGAAACTTTGAGCACCCACAATTCGGGAACTCGACCACATACTAACAATATTCCATCGGCTTTGATCTTATCTAAGCGAGATCTGTCTGTATGACAAATTTCTGCCTCATACACCTTGTAGTTCTCGAGATTGAAAATTTTTGATGAACGGACATTGTCGTTTAAATAAGGATAAAATTATAATGCTATTGAAATTAATAGCAATGTCAATGATCGTTATTAGCTTTCAGTACTTAATATCGGACCTCCTACGCAGCCGATATATCTTAATGAGCCATTGTCCATGAACATGAATCTATTATCTATTTTTCAATTAGTAAATACTTGAGCATGATTCATTATTTTACAACGTATAACTGGTGAAATTATGTAGATCTTGCTCTGTATATCATAAATTATTAGCATTAGGAATAGTTAAGCTAAATATAAATACATATTACAAGACTTCTCCAAATACTTAAGATAAACACTAAGAGGATTTCAGTAGATTATAATCTCTTTATAACTCTGACTTACCTTAAGAAAAATGTAAAGGAATATTATTTTGTTTTGGACAAAATTATAATTTTTATTATACGATGGTAAATATGGAAATTTTGACTAAAATTACATGAACAAAATAAACTCAATGATTCTTTATCGTTGAATATGATTTGTTTCACACTATCTGTACATGGACTTCAGAACGTAGCGCTTATCTCTTGATGGTTAAAAGTAATGATGAACATTTAGACTTAAGGTGTTTAAAATGTTTATAAAAATTAAATTACTTTTACTTGGGTACCACAGAAAGAATATCTATATAAATTACTCTTCGAAATTGGTGAATACAGGACCTGCGAAATCCTGACCTAGTTCTTATTTCATTGAGTCTCGATCAATAGAAGTAATTTAAGCAGTTATACTAAGTACATTTAGAAGCAATTCAGAAACTATGAGTCACTGCCAATTGTGATATGGCATTAGCTTATCTTTGATACGATAAGGATAGCGAACATTTGATATGAGGTTCTTTATACCTAAGTTCATTAAATTCTTTTCCCAATACATCTACATGATCTATTAAATCATATTAATCGTTTATATTTCAGTAACCTTCGTTATAATATATAATTTGAGTTTTAGTGTTAACTTTTTTAAAATTTTCATTACCTCTTGATTGATTATTTGTTTATGTAAATATCAATGTTATCGTTTCTGTTGATAAAAGTCGATAAAAAAACAACCAAAGGTAATGATATCAATTTACTAAACACCGATAAGGCTTTCTTCATAAAACAGGACCAGAAAACTATCGAAGCAACGAGTAACGCTCTAATAATTTAGGTTTTTTAACCAATTGTGGTGCGTACCACTTTCACAGAAATAAAAACATTTCGTACTCAGTTACGCTATTTGATTACTTATTAAGATATGATACTAAAATAAAAAATATATATAGGCTTTAAAGTCATCATTATGGGTTTTCGTGTAAAGCTTATTTTTGCTTACTTTCTATGATGTTTTTGACCAACAATTCTGCGTAGCTTGAGACAGACCAGTTGTAGTTTTGGAGAAACACTTTAAGAAAGATTTAACGAACTAATGCGATATTAAACTTAGGTTTGATAACCATTCCTTCACTAACCACAAAATTTTCATCATAAGTTAGTTATATCTAATATAACAATCTAAAAATCTTATTTATATTGTTACAGTGCTGGATCAAGGCGACGCGCGGCCGGTTAAGTTGAATGCTGCTGATCAAGCTCAGACCAAACAAACAGCCGTGCAATTCATAGCCGAAGATGAGGAGGTAATTTTTTTTAATAACAATACAATATATAATTTCAGAAGATAAGAATTCCCTCAATCTGTACCTTTTCCCATTTTTTATTCATTTCAGTTATCATTAATGTATATGTACTAGTATTTTATGTCTACATTGGCCTGTCTTAGTTTATGTTTTAATCACATTTGTATACATCAACTAATTATAATTTACAAAGTATTTTATGTAACTACCAACTATGTATATGTAACTATGTAATATAACAATTATACTTACTATATATTATATATGAATGAAGCACCCTTACTTATTTTCTCTTCTCTGGTAGTAAACTAAGAGAGAATCCTCTTGGCATTAAGCCTTTTATACATTGCTTTCATGTGTAAAAAAGTTTTTAAAAATAAATAAATAAACAGATTTCTAATTTAGTTTCATACAACATGATAACTTCACCTGGTTTATAACAGACTTGGTTTCACTTATAAACAAAGTACGTCTCCTAACTTATTGAACGTCCCCGGTCATCAAAGTACTCCCTTTAGCATATTAGTATATATTAAAAAAAGATGTATACTTAGGAGGTATGTTTTGATAAGACGTAAGTTGTAAGGCGCCGCAGTAACGACTGTCGGCACATTTGTTATCAACACTAATTTACACACACCGATATCGCCTAAACTTGTTAAACACCTGCTTTAAACGCGACATTGACATGTCGTTAATATACATATATGCATAGTCATAGCTGCATAAAAACTAATATGTCACTAGCTATAGATCTCTCTTGCCGGAGACTTAGGTAGGCACCGCCGCAGCACCTATTTCTACCGCCGTATAGTAATGTGGAAACATTACTGTGTTACGATTTGAAAGATGCTGTATGCTAGTGAAATTATTGGGGTAACGAAACTTAACACCTTTCATTTCAAAGCGACGAGCGCAATGTTGTTATTGTTGTGTATAGTACCTTAACCAGCACCGTGTTATGAGCAGACGTCTCACTTACCATCAGGTGAATGCCTTGCAGACTCGTCGGTCAAATAAAGAAAAAAGTACCTATGATATATAGCATAATTAGTCTTCCTGTGGTAGGTTTTTGTTGCCATCTAGGTAGGTACCACCACAGCTCTAATTGCAGCCTACAAATAGTATATAATACTGTGCACACATTACTTTGTTCCTGGTTAAAGTAAGCTAGTGAAATTAGTAGTGTAACGAGACTTAATGTCTCAAGTCGAAGAGAGCAATGCGGTACCGGTATATACCATCTTAACCTGCGCTATGTTGTTATGGGCGAGAGAATCACTTACCATCATATAAACGTCTGACTTGCAACGTCAAGTAAAAAATTAACAAAAACTGTTATTTACAAAACGGCGATTTCTTCTCAATGTTATTTTTCACCGGAAGCTCATGCTTGGTAAAGATTCAACTCATCCTTTTTAAGTCTTTGAATCCAATTCTATCACACCCACCGAATTAACATCATGATACGCTGGTAAATATTTTGGGTAGATGTTGAACCAATATTGGGCCTGCTTTATTGGAGAGACCTATGTCCAGCTGTGGACGTGAATCGGCCGATGATGAAATGTTGATCTTCATGTAATTTTATGCCCCATCAAAAATAGTTCCCAAGCTCAAATCTCATAAAAACAACGGTCATTAAAATGATGCCATTGGCAACGCTCTGGAAACTTATTGGATCGAGACAGGTCAATGAATCGATGTTTTTGTCTATTCGATCCGGCGTCGTTTCGTTTCGGATGGAAATAGGACTAGTTTACAAGTTATTCTAACGCGAGCTGTTAGACGTTTCTCGGTAGACTGGATATTTAAATCTTAAAGGTTATTGGCTTCTGTTCGCTTTAGAATCCTCCTTAAACTAGACATTTGCAGGAATCACCACCGATTCTTTTATGTTTCAAATAATGTTAAGGCAGGAAAAGCTGTGGCTAGAAAAATGTCGTTATCTAAAATAATTCATAGTTAGATCTTTCTTTTTTCCATCCCACTTGGGTGACACTCAGGCCCATCTGGAGTTGAGGGGTGACCGGAGCCTACGACTGCTAGTAATTCCAAGAGGTATCACTAACGTGTTGTCGACCCTGTAACAACCTCTTCTTTTTTTTTGTATCCTCCCACCCTTGGTCAGTTTAGGCCAAGGCTCGTTACAGTCATTGTTCTTTATAATTTCTTTTTTTTTGCATTCGTGCTATTCCTTTCATGCATCCTTTTTCCTTGCCATTCCATTTCCTTCTTTCATCCATCCTCTAAATAAGGTAGACTCTTTATTTTTATCTTTCTTATAATTATTACATTTTCTTCGCTTATCTACTTTTAACAACCTCTTCATGCCCTTCTTGTAAAACTTCATATTGTAACCCTTAGGGAAAGCCTCAGCAGGTAACTCATTCCACAACTTAAGTGCTCGCAGTATTTAAAATTCAGGTTTCTAGTATTTAAAATTATATGTTTGTCTGTATTGTATTATGTGTTATTGCTATCGTTATAACAGGTTATTCCTTAATTCATTGTGTTATCCTTATTTAAACGACAATGTCCGTCTGTCCGTCAAAAATTTTCATTCTCGAGAACTACTAGGGGTAGGAGCTGGTGCTAAAAATTGTCATACAGACAGATCTCGCTTAGATAAGATCAGAGCCGTTGGAATTTTGTTGGTATGTGGTCGGGTTCCCGAGT